>BLFK01001131.1:204036-215123 GCA_014634185.1 Astreopora myriophthalma | reverse complement strand
TGTGACAGTTCCCTTTCTTGCCGCCTGTTCCTTTTCTGTTGATTAACGAACTTTTGTTCTCATCAGCGTGTTCCTCTGTACATAGTAAGTTCCACTTTACGAATTCGAGGAACAGCTGTTCCTAAGTGTTTGTTCCTAAATACGTGTAATAGTTCCTTTCCACGATTTTAATTGTTCCACTTTACAAACAATAAGACACTTCTTCGTTCTATTGGATTGGAATAGGTCCCTTACAATGCATGTGTTTCAGTCCAAAAACCATGTCTGTCCTTACACAATATGTAATCTTGCTAAGAGCTCTCGGATGTATCTTTGCATTAGCGCAAACAAACAGGGCAAAGTTATGATAATTACGAGCATACAAGGGCAAGTGTGGGCACGTGTGGACAAGTTGTGGGCAAGTTGTGGGCAAGTTGTGACAAGCTTAGACATGAATGACACCTGTCTTGTTTCCGATTGGTCAGTTCCTAAGTTATCATCGGCCTTTGTCGAATGGAACAAACGAGGGTGCATTTTCGAATTGTGTTCTACTCGCCGACGAAAATGAGCAAAGCGAACAAGCTTGAGTGGTCTAATATTGGAGGCACATTGCCTAAAGCCAAACGCCTTCACTTAGAAAAAGACGAGGCCGATAGTTTGTACCATTGTCCAATACAACTGTGCGAACATGAAGGATTTCAAAGTCAACGTGGTTGCAGGAAACACGTCAACAACAAGCACAGTTGGTTCTTTTATTTCGACGAAAAGCCCACAGACTTGAGACTTGCCACGAATTCTTAGAAATGCCAAAGAAATCGTCAACGTCAGGCACAGATGGCGATATCTCGCGTACATCCGCAAATCATGGTGCCAGATTAATGGCTTCGTTTTCACCTTCTAGCCAAATTGGCGAGGAATTTACAAACTGGTTGACTGGAAGTGGTGGCGGTTACAAGAAAGATCGTCCAGCTCAGCAGATTGTTAATAGATGCCTTAAGTTTCTCAAGTTTTACTGCGAAGAAGAGGAGGAGTTAAATTTTGAAGTGATGGATTTTAGCCTGTGTTCGCCAAGCCTGTTGTTTAAATTTATTGACTTTCTGCAAGAAGAGTGCAAACTTGGACATGGCGGGCGATTGGGTTACATAGACGCGATTTCCGAGTTAATCGACTTTCAAAAGGTCAATGGTGCATCGGATGCAGTTCTAAGAAAATTGTTTGTCACCGAGTTGTACCTCAAAAGAGCGCGCAAGACAGTGGCAAAGATGATGAGATTGCAGTGGACACAAGATCTCGATACCGAAACATTAGAGGCCAAGGGTCACTGGGCAACAATGGAAGAGCTGCTAGAAGTCGTGATTTTTCACTTGCCGCGCTACGAACAGACTGTGAAAATGTGCAAGAGTAACCCTGGTCAAGTGAATCCTTCGGACCTAACATTTGCTACCAAATTTTTGGCCATGTACTTGTTCATCAAAGTCAAAGGTTCGCGCCCCATGACGTATCAGTATCTCACAGTTGGAATGGTAAATTCTGCCAAGGAGAACGGGGGCTTCATCGATCAGAAAACCTTTAAAACGGCTGGGAAGTACGGATTTGACTCCGTAATCTTGACAGACACAAGCATGCAAGTACTCGACAGCTACATTAATCTCGTCAGGCCTTTGCTCAAACCTCAGTGCGAATTTGTTCTGGTAACTAAAAACGGAGGCCAACACAGCAAATTGGGCGACGTGATGAGCAAGTTGGTTTTTGATGCTATTGGGAAATACGTTCACCCAACACGTTATCGCCAAATCGTCGAGACCCAAAGTCTTCGCATGCTAACTAGCAGAGAGCACGAAATTTTATCTGAAGATCAAAAACATAGCTCTGCCGTTGCCAAAGTGCACTATCAGAAGCAGAGATCACGCGAAGTTGCAGCGAAGGCCCACGAGTGTCTACGAAAACTACAGGGTATTAAAGGCTCGGAAGTGGATAAGGAGGTGAACACTAGATTTGGCGGTTCGAGTTCTTGTTTCGAAGCAGCCACTGAATGTACACAATCAGAAAGCATAGGCCCAAAAAACGATGCCCCACCTTCAAATCGCTTGCTAATCCAGAGAAATCATCGTCGACCATCAGTCAAATTTACAACAGACGAGGACGATTTTCTAAAGAAAGGCATAGAGAAGCACAGGTTTGGACAATGGACTGCTATATTGAGAGATCCAGATTTCAGTTTTCAGAAAGGCAGGTTGGCCGATTCTTTGAAAAAGAGGGCTGAACTTAAGTTTCTTTCAAACGAAAACAAAAAAAATCCCTAAAGCTTTTGCCTTTAATTTGAAACTTTCCAGAGGTGAGGAATAATTTTCCCAAATTCACTGAATGACAAACTATTTCAAATAAGACGCATTTTAATTCAAATGCATCGAAGAGTAGTATGGATGACAACACGTGGTTAGTAATAGAGGAAAAAAAACAGTCACAGGATCATTCGAATTCTATTTGCCGCTTCGAAAATAGTGGAAGAGAGTGTTCCTCGGCCTCTTTGTGCTCTGCTCCCTGTTGGATTTATCTGCTCTGCGCCTCTTTCTTCCATGCATCATCAAAAGCTCCTCAGGGATGGCACAATCGTCCGGTACGCTGGAGGGTACGGCACTAGCGGGTACATGGCTAGAACGAACAGTAGCGGGCGTTTGGAAAAGTTCTTCCTCCTCAGTGCTGTCACCTCCCGGGATACGTTCAGGTTGTGGCATGGGCTGCGACAAATTCTTAACCAACATCTGATCTTCCTTGCGAAGTAGACCGTTTTCTATGCAGACCCTTCTCCGCTCCTCCAATGCCTCCGCTGTGTTGTACGTCCCCAAATTTCTGTGATGTAGTCTGAGTTTGTCACACAATGTCTCTTGATAGGCCTGTAAGTTTGCGCGCATGGATGGATCTCGTTCCCGAGCCAATTTCTGGACGCACTCGTGCAGCTCTCGTTCTGTCATCAGCAACCACTCGCCTTCAAACGCTTGGCATGCCCTCTCGCGACGTCTTTGCTCTTCTAGTCTTCTTTGTTCCTCGTTGTACTTTTCCAGCTCCTTGAGAATTGGGCTGGGCGTGGCTTCGTGGGGGTCTGCAGGTAACAACTCGATACTCTGGGTACTGACTCCCTTTTCTCTGAGAATCCCTTTCATCCTTTCGCGTCTCATCCTCTTGTCACTTTCTTCCATGTCTCGTTTTCGTTCCTGGTCTTTGAGCATCTGTTCTAAGTGCCTATACCTCAAGCTGTGGGGTTGCGTCTCACTCATCGTGCGCTTCAAAATGCCCAAGACATCGTTTGACGACTGGTCTTCGTCGACGGCCTCTTCCGCCGAGTCCACTGACGGCATTCTCTCATTTTCGTCACGTATGGCATTCTCTTGGGGAAGTGAATCAACTGTGGTCGGCAACACGTCTATAAAGGACACTGTTCTAAGTGCTTCTTTCTCAAGCTCAGGAAGAGTGCCATCAAGATTTTCTGGTTGTGAATCTTCGTCTTGCTCGGTGCCGTCCGACATTTCTTCCTCGTCGTTTGGTTTGCGTGCCTTTCCTGCTGCCCACACTATGCACTCCATCGGATGTTTTCGCAGCCATTCCGAGGCCCTTTTCTTCGGCTTGGCCAGACTCTTGAAGGTGTAATTACGCAGCCTGCGTTCCATCGCGGGTTGATCTTCAGGATTAAATTGCAATTTCTTCTGGGCCGTAAGAAACATAGGACACCGATTGATGAACGATCTCGCTGTTTGATACTTGATATCGCATGCCGTGAAGCCACCTTGGGTCAACAGCTTCCAGTCGTCAATGTCCATGGTTGACGTGGACGCCTCATCTATGAAGATCACCTCGGTAGACTTTGTTATCATGGCCTTGTTAAAGACCCTCTGTTTGGTTATTGTAGCTATGTTGGAATGGTGGATGAGTCCGAGGATGGGATGAAAAAGGCTAGTTTTGCCACTGTTGGCGTCACCGATTAAACACGGGACCCTGTCCTTGTGACGTTTTTGATTGAAGTTCAGCAGCTTTAAGTAGTCCTCGCAAAACTCACCGATTTCTTCAGCAGAAAGGCTGTTTTCCAATATTTCTTTGAAGTATTTGGGTTCGGGTATTTTTTGTGGGTCGTACCTGCTGAAAGCGCGCGGTGTAACCACGCCAATCTTTTCTTCTGGGATGGGACTCTCTAGGAAGCGTCTGTCCTTGATTGACCAACAATAACCAGCATCTACCTCAAAGAGGTTGTAATCGATAGAAATGGGTCGTATCACCTCGCAGTCGGGGTCGGCAAGGATTTCGATGACCTTTTTCATGTCTCTGAGGAGCCTCGCTTTAAAAAACTCGTTTGCCGCCAAACAATTGACAAACGCTCGCACCTCGCACTTGTAGGCGTACGTGAACTTGGCTGCTGGGACTTTTCTGTAAATTTTACCACGGAACAGGGCGTATTCCATTTTCTTCATGGCTATTCCTATGTCATTCACCAGAACGGTCAACTTATCCGACAATCGGGCTTCCTCATCCGAGTGCATCGTGTTTCTGATGCCATCCTTCAAGCCAAACGCATCGATTTGCAGCTTTGCCTCTTGAAGTTTTGCCACAGCAACCTGTAACGTGGAGCTCAAAGATGAATTTATCAGACAAACTCTGGCGACGTTCTCTGTACCACATTGTCGAGAATCCATCAAATCGTCCTCGCCCAGCACTCTCTGCACCTCATTTCGGAAGCAATTTTCATATGATAAATTCACCAAATCCTGTATCAAAGGGTTCTTGTGGTCTTTTAGGACCTTGAAGAGCTCCTTCATGGCCGCGGACTCTTTTCCTTCATTGCATGGTATCTATGGATAGGGCGATTGTATTACTAACTCGTATCTGTTCTTTCAAACGTACATTAAAGGTTGTTTTCGTAAGGAGCACTTCTGCGAGGCCTAGTGTTGAAACAGGTTTCAATATACATTTCTTAGGCAAGTTACTTCAATATATATGGTGTATTTCCTAGCTCTGCCAGTAGGTTTTGGCTTACCTACTAACGCGTTTTCCAAATCACATTACTTACACACGATCACGTTCTCAATCCCCATTTTAGAGTTTTTTTTTTAATTGATCTGAGATATACGCCATTAAACCTAACAGGGGCAGAGACTGAAGTTTTTAATGTTACAGCTACCGTACTCGACTCAGCAAACAGTTTCAAGGATCATTAACGTGTACTCGGAAGGCTACACATTCCAAAAAAGAAGTTTGTACCTGTTGTGTCATGGTTTCTACGCCACATTCCAATAGGGCACGGTGTATGACGAGGGGGTTTGCGGGGGCACCATTTGGCGTCGTTAGGGCAATCCAGTAGCTTATAGAAGGACACAATTTATCGTTTATCACGGTCGGATAGTTTGAAATCCATTCTTGGCTTACAGCACTCGCTACTTGACTTGACGTTAATGATTCGTTATCACTTTCGTCGCTACCGTCTTCCTCTTCGTTTTCTTTCTTTTTTCCTCGTTTTTTCTTGCGGCTTTGAGCACTTATTGCTCCAAAGAATAACGCCACATTTTTAATTCCTGTGGAAAAAAAAAGGAACAGTGAGACTCTCAAGCAAACTCGCTTCCCTTATAATAGCAAACGAAAACCCATCGAGTTACTGATTCTTACCTGAAACTGCCTTGTCACAAGTATCTCTGGTTTTACATACATCCTTCCAAGCTTTTTGAATGCCAACTCCGTCGACTTTGCACACGCACTGCGCCTTCACAATACTACATTTTCCCACGATTATTGGACTTACGTAACACAAGGCCGCACTCTTTATCGCTTGACTGTTCAGCTGACGACAAGGATACCTGGTCCTGTTCATGTTGCAACTAGTTTTGTGCTGTGGGGGCTCTGATTTTATACCCAAACTGACTTGTAACATCTCGAGAAATACATTTAAAACTCAATTGAAACTTATAGTGGTGTTTAATTTGAAGTTTGGAATTTGAAACGTCTACAACCTGTTCAATTGATCTCATTAGCTGGGTAAATTCCCAACAAGTATGAAAGCCGAGCTCCAAAACTAACCGGTTCTGGTCATCTCAATTGCATCAAATTTATCGTCTTATTTATTTCCCCTAACAAAGAAGCTAATTGTCACTAAAAGACTTTCGTTGTTTCATGATGAAGTGGAAGTTTATTTCATATTGCTTGATTGCAAAACAAATGAAGGGGTGCCTGGAAAAAAGCCCTAATTGACTTGTGATAAATTGTTCGATTCTCCTTCCAAATTGTTTTTGTATTCACTTGTATAAGAAAACGAGAATTTGTCCTTAGATCAAAAGTCACTTAAAGCCTTATTCCACGCACCCCTTCAAATGACTTGGGTGACAGGTATGGAGTTTGTTGATTGCATTCCATGTCGCATTCATTGCTTCTCTTACGATTTTCCGCGATAATGAGTGGCATTAGTAATCTAACTCTCTTGAAACATCTCAAGTTCACGTTCGAATTTATTTTTCGTGACCTATCGGTATGATTGGACTTTACACACTACAATATGAATAAGGCTAAGTTCGATGTGCAGCAAGTTTTCATTGTTTTCTTTCAGTAGCAACAAAGTGCTTCAGTTGGGTTGTTCGAGTTTGCGAACCAAAGTAACACGTATGGATTTTGTTGATAGCATTTCACGACAAGTGCTTTCTATTATATGCCAGGCGTGACATAGAGTTGAAGTTTCTCATTACATCGGAATTTAGTGTCCCTTCACACATGAAAGATGAACCACGTCAACTGCTCATTCTTCTCCAGTCGAGAAAAATGGTGTGACTTGAGGGCAATAGTTCACAAAACTGAAATCTGATTGTACCAAATACAAAAAAATGAGGAATTGCAGTTCGCCTGCAAGGAAAGTTAGTCCCCAGGTCACCTTCATTTATCCTGAAAAACCGTTATATCTGGCCTAAAGATAGGTTTTCAAGAGCGTGCAAGAAACTTCAAATTTGACGGTCCTTGCAGTTTCAAAGATAATTACAGGTAATATCTGTGAAATCCGCTAAATCCGACCTGAGTACAAATCTCTTCACAGGTCTTCAACTTACAGTTTGAGGGGTCAGTTGACAAACAACTGTGTGTGTGTGCGTTAACTTTTTTTCTGAAACACGACGAATTTTACCGGTTCACGGAATAGCTTGATTTGATAAATGTAATACATCTCTTCTCATCTGTAAATAACTTCTCTCTTAGTCTGACATAAAAGTATATATATATTTTTTTAAAGAGATCATTAAGGTTTGAGAGAGAAGTACTGGATATGTCAAATCATTCCGTAAAATCCGCGAAATCCGGCCTGAATACAAATTTCTTCACAGGCCGTAAACTTACAGTTTGAGAGAGCAGTTGACGGGCAACTGTGTGTGACTTTTTTTCTAAAACATGGCGGATTCTACGGATTTTACGGAATAGCTTAATTTGATAAATATAATACATCTCTTTTAATCTGTAAATAACTTCTCTCTTAGTCTGACATAATAGTATATTATTTTTTTTAAAGAGATCATTGGGGTTTGAGAGAGAGTACTGGATATGTCAAATCATTCCGTAAAATCCGCGAAATCCGGCCTGAATACAAATTTCTCCACAGGCCGTGAACTTACAGTATGAGAGAGAGCAGTTGACGGGCAAATGTGTGTGTGTAACTTTTTTCTAAAACATGGCGGATTCTACGGATTTCACGGAATAGCTTGATTTGATAAATGTAATACATCTCTTTTCATCTGCAAATAACTGCTCTCTTAGTTTGACATTATAGTACATTAAATTTTTTCAAGAGATCACTGGAGTTTGATAGGGAAGCACTGGACATGTCGAATCCGCGAAATCTTGCCTGACTAAATTTTTTTTTCCACAAGCCTTTAACTTACAGTTTGAGGGGGCGGTTGACGGACAACTGTGTGTGTGACTCTTTTTCTAAAACAGAGCGGATTCTACGGATTTCGCGGAATGGCTTGATTTGATAAATGTAATACATGCCTTTTCGTCTGTACATGACATATATAAGAAAACACATAACATTTGAAGGAGTCCAAACCTGTTAACATCAACATTTTTATTCCGCTAAGTTGCAGTGATATCTATGAAATAAATTCTCCAGACAGGTGCAATTGAAGTCAATTAAAAAGGACTGGACCTAAGTTTTAATATGCATTTTTGCCAGTTGAGAGTTTATATTCATCGAGGTCATGTGACGCTGAGATATAGTTCAAAACTTCTCAGGGAACAAAAATTCTTGGAAACGATCTATCTTTTTTCTTTCTTTTTCTTTCTTTCTTTCTTTCTTTCTTTCTTTCTTTCTCTTTCTTTCTTTCTTTCTTTCTGTCTGTTTGTCTGTCTCTCTCTTTTTTTTTCTTTTTCTTTCTTTCTCTCTTTCTTTCTTTCTTTTTCTTTCTTTCCTTTCTTTCTTTCTTTCTTTCCTTTCTTTCTTTTTTTCTTTCTTTTTCTTTCGTTTTCTTTCTTTCTTTCCTTTCTTTCCTTTCTTTCTTTCCTTTCTTTCTTTCCTTTCTTTCTTTCCTTCCTTTCTTTCCTTCCTTTCTTTCTTTCTTTCTTTCCTCTTTCTTTCTTTCTTTCTGTCTGTCTGTCTTTCTTTCTGTCTGTCTGTCTGTCTTTCTGTCTGTCTTTCTGTCTGTCTTTCTGCCTTTCTGTCTGTCTTTCTGTCTGTCTTTCTGTCTGTCTTTCTGTCTGTCTTTCTTTCTTTCTTTCTTTCTTTCAGGTAGCACTTCCCTAGACATTTCTGCCCGAAACCTTGTCAAATATTTTCTCTTGTCAACTTTTTTTTGTAGGTTGCTGTCTCGAATAATTTTCATTCCATTTGCAAGTGTCCAGCGAGTGATCACAGAGGAGCAATCAGCCCTATGGCAGCACATTTTTGAGAAATTACTATCGAAAGTCTCCGCAGTTGTCGGACAAGTTATCGCTGTAGGAAAATGGCTAAGGTTGAACGAGGGTTGTCAGCAGTTTAACGACTGTCTGGCGATTATGGTGCAAGGCTTGGGAGAAGAAGGAAAGGGCACGCATTTCGTAAAGATGTGGGCCTGTGCTCTCATGGCATGTTTAAAGGTAACCGGGGGTCGTCTATAGTTAGTCGAGGCGAATTTTAGCACTTGACTCGTTAGTTCTTTCTTGCGCGAAATCAAACCCACATACTAAGGTTCCATTCTTCACTGTTACAAAAAACTTAGTATCCTGTTCTATTCTTGCTAAATTACACACTGGATATTTTGAATGCTGCATTGATACTGTGAAGCTGCTTTTGTTTGACAGATGCAGGAGCTAACAACAGCAGTTTCAGAGGAGGAAGTCATTAACTTTTTCATTAACGTTATTGTGCCCCATGTTATGAGATTCCAGAAACCCGCCCTTAATGCGAAGAACGTAGTCACACCATCTACCCAGCCGTCCTCTCAGGGAAAAGAAAATTTTATGAGTCGCCTGGTAAATAAGTTCGAGTCTGTTGTGGAGAACTCACCAAAAGAGCACTGAGGTATGTAATAATAGTGACCGCTTCAATCTTAGCGAAGTTGCGTATCACGTCGGATTTTTGAGATCCTACCTGATGTAACATTAAATTTATGTGAAGAGAGAGAAACGATCACTAAAGATAAACTGTCGCAATATTTAAACTACAATAAGCGACAAAAGTAGTTGAGACACTGAACTGGGAAGACCACAATTAGTAAAAAATCACCTTCACGTTACATTTTCCACTTGCACTCCCCCACTTCCCCCCGCCACCCCCCGTACAATGTTGGTAATAGAAAAAGGAAGTGTTGGCGATAAGAAAACAACATTGATAAGGGGGGAGGGGGTTAGATAAAAAGCTTTTGGCGGAGGGAGTTGTCCAGGATTCCTTAAAAGGGGAAAGTGTCTCAACCCTTTTGGCGCTTATTGTAGTTCTTCCAACTAATACCATGAAATCTATCCTTGACAATGACGATGATTTATTTACCCACGTAACGTCTATGAGCTATTAAGAGCGCGTTCAAAGTACATAAGTGCACATACAAGTTATACAAATTTAAAAAAAATTATAACACAAATTTAGTTACACGAAACATTCAACTGTAACATCACAGATCATCATGATGTTTCATAAAATATAACAATTAAGATCGATTAAAACTTAGCCTAAAATTATTATTACAATTAATATTACCAAATTTCCTTACAAAAAAAAAAACAAAAAAACATGCGAACCTTAAGGGTTCACTCGTTCTAAAAACTTGCATTTTTAATTGCATTGATAATTTAAGTATGAGAAGGTTAATTGTAGAAGAAAGACGTTCTTCTGATCTTATGAATTTTTAGGCTCAACATGCGAGCCATCGAGAGAATATGAGACAAACCTGGGCGAAGTAGACACGAATAATGCTATAACTAGTGATTAAGCGGTAAATTTATCAAGTTGAAACCATGTTAACCAAAATACACTTTGCAGAACCTTCACTTTTTAAGAACGGATTGCACAACGTCAAGATTATCCGGAGATGGCAATCAGGAGGCGGTGATCGCCATTAGAGCGGAACAATTTCAGGAAAGATGCCTGGAAGAGAATATAACGCCCATCAAGCCAAAAGACTTACGTACCGCCGTACAAGCCTATTTGCTGGGTAAGTTTCTTTGAAAGATATTGAAACACTGATAGTAAGAAGTAATTTTACGGCCGGGAAACAACGTCAGACTGTCAATTCTATAAAACCGTATGCGTTTCCTAACGGGTTTCAGCTTCCTATAGAAAAAAGAACCCTTAGTAAAAGCAAGGGGCACTTTCAAGAGTGAGGTAAGTACACGCCTGGAATAACACCTTATCGAAAGAGATTAGCTTTTTTTCCTAGCTCCGTGCCTAGCCTAAAACCTAATACCTTAAGTGGTTGTGCGATTTCTAGATGTTTGCCAACAATCCAATGCCAAGCGGCTGAAGAGTTGCGTCATGGTCAAGAGATCTTTGTTTGACCAATCTACATTGCGGCAACTAGATAAAGGTAAAGAGAAGGATAGAAAAGTTGGGGAATTCTGAAGTCCAATTATCAAACGCGAACATATCATGCAAAAGTGCTCACCATCTTCTGAGTGTCGTTTCAAAC
>BLFK01001131.1:200294-202916 GCA_014634185.1 Astreopora myriophthalma | reverse complement strand
AGAACCAGTTTTCTACAATACTATCAAGTGCTTAGCGCCATTCCTAAGCACCTCCTGTCCATAGCTAAACAACCTGACACCCTTAATAAATCGTTCTTTACCAGTAATGACAATATTTTTCCTCTGAACGATTCAGTTCAAATTAATTTTTGCACGGCAAGGTCAAGAGATTTCTATAAGTTGTTTGTTTCCAAGACTCACACCCATGATCAAACTGGCCCCACACGTTGGAGTGAAAACCTCTCTATAAATAAGGACTCGTGGACCAGTATTTTCAAGTCACTGAAAAACATTTCCAAAGAAACTAGGCTAAAAGAGTTCCAGTTTAAACTAATTCACAGAATCGTAATAACTAGGAAAGAACTATTCAAATTCGGTATCAAAACTGATGATGAATGTCTCTATTGTGGGAATAAGGACTCCATTGAGCACACTTTTATTGATTGTCCGTTTACTGAGTCCTTTACAAAAAAAGTTATACAATGGTTTAATGAAGCTAATTGTTGTCAGATCTCCCCGACCACGAAGGAACTCTTGTTTGGTATTATCCCGAACTCTAAACAAACAAAGCTAATCTATAAATTTAACTACACTACCCTAGCTATGCGCCATTACATCTATTCAAACAAAATCAATAGTAAGGGCATTTACATGCATGAATTTATTAATAAGTGATATCTCATGTACAATTTGGAAAATATCAACTAAAAAAAAAAATATCGGAAGTAAAATTTCAAATAACGAAAAGACATCTTCTGATATAGCTGTAGCTAAAACCCAGTGAATTCCCCTGCATCTTGTCCAGTGTTGCATCTTGACCAGTGTTGGTTTTATTTAGACGTTTGGTATTGTAAGTATTGTAAGTATGGGACTAATTATGTAACTATTAATAGAACTGTAATTAATAATAATAATAATAATAATGCAAATTAAAATTTAATATATATATATATATATATTTTTTTTTTTAACTTTTCCTTTTGTTTTCATTTATTTCAGCAACAGGAGATAGCCAAGAAGAAACGGAAGTTATGGAGCCTGACGTATATCAAGAAAAGTGCCTTCCTTCTGAGCCCACTACCGGTAAATCTGATTCAGATATGTCTGAATTTATTTGTCATGCAACCTGTTAGAATTACAGCAAAAATGTTTCATATTATTCCTTGGATCACAGCGTTTTGACTCCCGTGCTTTTAATTAACTACTTGAAGTGCAAGGCACATGCGCAGACTGCCCTGCACGAATTAGTTTAATAATGGTTAATAATGGCCGGTACAGGACGCTTTTTTTTCCTATAGATTTGGAAGGCCTAAGAAGGGAAAAACAACAGCTGGAGCAAACCTTGGAGGGCACGAGGAAAGATAATGAAGCAGAGATGGCAAGGTTGGATGCAGAAAACAGAGAGCTAAAGACAAGGGCATCCAAAGGGAAGGACGAAAGAGAGAAGTTACAAGAACTGCTGAAAACAAAGGAGAGAGATTTCCTCACTGAGATAGGAATTGGAAATGATGAAAGGTAAAATATAGATGTTTCTTCTTCTAATTAAAATAAGTGTATGATTACCTATCAGAACTGCCTATAGAAGTATCCAAAATACATTTGAGTTTGACTGGTTTTATTTTTTCTCATCAATAAAGACAAAAAATTGAGTAATTATGTGGCTGAACAATTAAGAGACTGGCCCAGTGCAGTTTACACTGAAAATACTGTTAATGCGCGAAAAGGCGGCTTATTATTTCTCATATAATGATGTGATATCCTTTTATATTTGTTTTCTCTATCTTGTTTCAGAACAAGGTTCAACCAAAAGAGCTGCTGGTTCAGCTGCCGTTAAAGGTAAGGGGAATATATTGGTGAGATGCAGTTATCTCACCAAAGTGGGTGCAATTTGTTAAAAACAAACTGACTAGATCAAACGGCTCAGATATTTTTAATTGTTTCATCTCTTTGTTGATTTTATTAAAGTTTCTTCTGATTTATAAATAAACTGAATGGCTCCATGCATAGGGCGGCCGGTTGATGGATAAGTGAGGTTAAATTGGTAAATAGGTATGTAGTATATTAGGCACAAATATTCCCGGCTGTCGCTCAGTCTACTTGAAACAACTTGAAATAAGTGTGCGTTCGGAGCCTGTCGTACATCAGTAGTTACAAATTTTGCTATAAACCATTCACCGAAACGAATATTTGTCTGTTTACTTTCCCATAGCTGCTTCCGAAATGCTGCAGGTCAAAGTGACACCAGTTGAATTGACCATGGAAAACAAAGAGAAAACCACTTCCTCGGTCTCCAGGAAGGAGAGAAACAAATGCCCGCTTTGTATGAAGTCGTTGGAAGGTGACTGGCAGCAGTGCACCGTAAAGCGGTGCGCCCAGTGGGTGCACTGCAGGTGCGAAGCAAAACTAGACGAATCCTACAGCTGTCCATATTGCAGGGGTCAACTTGCTGAGTAAATGCATAGGCGATGTCCATCTAGATGGATAAACAGCATGTAACTGTAACGGCGGTACTTAAAATGTTTCAATAAACAGTATCAAGTTAAAATTAAAGTTCTTGTTCTTTTCTTTTAATCTCGTCGTCACTCTGAAGTAGTTTACCGACAGTAAAGCCTATATTAAAGG
>BLFK01001131.1:180294-192794 GCA_014634185.1 Astreopora myriophthalma | reverse complement strand
CACTAAACTATAGTCGAAAACGTTTGTGAATTCCTTCGCAGTATTTTAGAATGAAAGTACTAAACGGGAGCCCCGCTTTTAGGCTTGGTTAAATCTATATATTATATCGGAAAAACTAAAAGACGATTGCATGACAGAAAAACTGAACATTTAAAGCATTAATTAATGGTCAGGAGCATCTTGACTCGACTAGCGTCTTGTCCTAGCAAACAAAGTCGCACATTGAAGGCAAGCTCGCTCGCGCAATCTCACGTGGTCCCGTAGTGACGTCAGCAATGGTGAGGCAATCTCGTTCCCAGGGTCTTTCTGCGCACGCTTGAAGAAACGTTTCCCGACCGCTGGTCAAGGGAACGGCGACTCCGGGAACGATATTGTGGTGAAGGAGAATGCCTTATCCAACGCTATTTTCCATTTTTATGCCCTGAAATAAGTGAAAAATAGTGCCTCGCTAACAAAAGTTTAATTTGCCTCAATAAACAAAAGTATAAAATTATTTTAGTTATGTTTTCCGCTTGAAAATCGAAAATGGATTGACCAAAAACCAAAATTGAAAATTGAGTTTCAATTTTTCAAACAATTTTTCAACTTTCAATTTTTGTTTGTTGAAAATTGAAACCCGATTGATCAAAGTTAGGCAAAAGTTGACGCAGACGGGGAGGCTTAGTCTGGAGGAAATAGGTCTCTGGGAGGGTAGGGAGAGTAAGATGAGACGTGGTCATATCGGATTGCAGCTTAAAGAGGGAAGGGAGGGGAAACTTGTATTTTTGAAGTTTACTCCACCCCAGATGGGATTAATATCCCCTTTCGCGCCCTTTTTCACGCATGCTCTTCTGCTTGCGGTTGTCAACTTGTCTTCATTCTGTTCGTTGCTAGTTTTAACTTCGTATTTAGTCATCTTGTTGCTTTGGCATGGCGGCTGTCAAGACGTTCGATGTCAGTAGAGAAGGAAAGGATTTAAAAATACGGATGCAAGCAGGCGACATGACGGTAGCTAGACTTTACCCGAGCATTTCAGGCAAGTACAAGCCACATAACCAGTCTGAGTTCTGCAAACGTAAACATAAGCTTTTAGTCCAACAGAAATATCTCTTCAGGTCGAAGCAAATTCTCTCTACGTTAAAGAGAGGAATTCGGCGACATGGCCTATTGGCCGAACGATGGCGGTCGTTTTAATATCATGCACTTAAAGGCCGGAACTTCCATGCAAGTTATGGGGGAACGTCTACACTGGAGCGGGACCTGTGCCAGTGCTCGCAGCCACTACAGGGCACCGCTTTTTGCCGGAAACAGCAAAAAGAACAAAGAGATAGCAAGGTTATTATCGCAGAAGCAAACAAAAACGACAAAGGAGGAACATCGTTTCGCGAACTGGGACAAACATATGTAAATATCACGGAAGACACGGCAAACGCTACGTATATAATTCCCAAAGTCCGAGAGACGTTCAGTGATGAAAGACTAGAGCTTTTCACTTCCAATGTGTTAAAGGTTACTGACACAGAGGGAACGAGAAAATATACCTTTTCACGGTTAATGACGCCATATTGGTTGGGAGGCAAACACGGCTAAAATTACAGTGAATGTATGGGATTTGGGCTGACTTTGAACCGCTGGGACGCCTCTATGAAAAGGCGATTTCCAACATTTTCTGCTATTTTTATTAATATTATTATCATACATCCAACAGAAGATTAGGCCAGTAAAGGAGGTACGACGTCCGTCCGTAAATTGTACTTATAAATCTTCTCGTGTCGCTTCTAATTTCGCGGCAATTTACATAATTTGAATGAAATCTTCAAAATACGTTTACGGCCATTGTAGCCTGAATCTGTTCTTTATAGTTCTTGAAAATAATGTCAGTACAAATAAATGACTTTTAAAATACATTTTCGTTGTCAAAATACTGCTTCCGCAGCGAAGTTACAGATGTTCGAAGTCGGCCAAAATCCCATACATTCACTGTAATTTTAGCCGTGTTTGCCCCCAACCCATATGGCATCATTATCCGTGAAAAGGTCTATCCACGTCTGTAGCATCCACGTTTGAATTTGGCGCCAACCCGTTTCGAGGCCGACGCAATATCCAGGATGGTGGTCACTTGTGCCTGGGCTCCACCATTGTGGACAAGGATCGCTGCACAAATTGATAAATACAAAATTGACAAGCAAAATGTCATTTTTTATTTCAATTGAAAATAGACTGGACGAATGACACACGGACCAAGCACGCATTAGGATAACTTGACATTAAAAATTTCGTCATCCCAGAGTTGACAGACTGTCAGACTTGGCGCTAATCTAATTTCCCAGGTAACGAATTCCACATATTTACAATTCGGTTAAAATAAGTATGTTTAAATTTAGTTGTTCTAGTACAGTTCATGTTCTTTTCCGTTGTCAATTGAGCATTGCTTCTTTACTTAAAAGGAAGCACTTCGAAGCAAACCCGAAAACAATGCTTGTTTGCAAAGTTGGTTTTGCAAAGTTTGCTCATGTGTTCTTCGCGTTATATTTGAGAAACGTGGACTGATTTTCATGTGAATAAAATGTTAAGAGAGAAGTCATCAGTAGTGCTCGCGATGAGCGTTTAACGTTATTTAAAGACCATTGAATCGCTAATTTCCTTACCGACCAAATACTTCCAGCCGTTCAAGATTATTAAACTGCAGAGCTACGCTCGATTGGCTTAATAAAATTTCCCTGGTATTTTCATCTTCAAGTGGACATGGTCACAAATCCGTATTGTGTGAAATTTCCAGTGAGCCAGTAGGCCCGGTGGACACAGTCGAATCAACATTACTGCCATTTGACGGCCTGTGCACTAAATATCAAGGCTCCATTTTAATCCATATTTATTTCTTAAAATAACTCAAAATGTCGTCGGTTCTTCAAACTTCCGAGATTGCGCATTGTCTCTCGTCAGTGATTCTTAATTTCTCGTCAATTGATTTCCTATTTATTCGACAGAAGTGTTTCTATGTGAAAACCTCTTTTCTCTGCTTCCCTTGTGCTGCAGACCGTGTTACACTGCATTTCACTTGTTGAACACTTGCTATCGTACGTTCTCGTCTCAATGTTGCGCAATGCTTGTTCCTTTGAACGTTCTTTTGTTCCAAGACTTTCTCGGTTTCTTCTTGCTACTCGTTTTCGCTTGTAGTCGCCCCGGCTGAAGTCATCGTAGTTTATGGGGTTGATTGCCCAAAAGTGTCCTTTGCCGTTTGGGGAGCGACCCACTTTAACAAAGCAATCATTCAGTGACAAGTTGTGGCGTATGGAATTGCGCCATCCCGGTCCTCTGTTCCTGAAGTAAGGATACTGTGTCTGTATATAGTCATAGATCTCGCTTAACACAAGTTTCTGTTGTGGAGAACTAAGAATTGCCTTTCCAATGAGACCAATGTATGACTGAGTTGGCTTGTTTTCATTATTGCCGTGGTACGGCATGTCTTTAGAGGCCGGCTGATAAAAGAAAGTTCTGTCAGCGGGAAATATTCCGAAGCTTCTATGGCAACGAAAAGAATTCATCTCTGGACATATACAACTGGCTCCAAAATAAGTCGTGCAGGGAAATACTGGAACAGTACTTGTAGTTGGAAGATAACACCTGACAAAGCTCATATCTACTCTGCGTAGCCTCTCCAAACTTGAGTGAAGCAATAATTACTTGAGTGTGCTGATTTCAACTGACACAACACTAACGCTTTTTGCGCTTCCCACGTTGTTTTCTTTGAAACAAATGAACCCACAACGATTAAAAACCTGCTGTATTGGCTTACAACAGGCACATTTTTACATCATTGGTCAATAAGGCTTTGTATTTTGAAATATTACTTCGAGTTTGTTTAGCACTTTTCAGTTCGGAATGCAGTCAGTCTCCGAAATATGAAAAGTATACCACGTTCAAAGTGATGCAGAAAATACTCAGACGTTTTGGAAAGAAATACAGTTTGAAAAGAGAGGCACTCGGAATCTCGTTTATAAGAAAGAGCTAATTACTTGTAATTAGCACCTACCACGAATTTCGATTTTCTTTACATGTTGTGTTTTGGGAGGAGCCAGTTTCAAGACCCTGAAAAGAGCTTTTGTATTCAAAAGACCTTCCTTTTAGTGTCCCAAGAGACAGTAACTCCCAGATTATAAAATGCAAATCCAGATTTTCTTTAAATTGTTTTTTCACGCTCTTTGGTTGCATGTTTGTATGCTTATTTTTTAATCAGAGAAAGCATTATGCACTTTAAGAACAACCCCGCCCACTCTTCTGATGGATACAATTCGTTAACAACGTGGTACTTTTGTCTTAAGCCCAGCCAAAACAGTCATCCCTGTGGATGGAGAAAAATTATAACTTCTAACTCAGCCGTTTAACCACGTTACCGCTTAAAAGTTAACTAGGCGTATGTGATTTCGTATGTTCTATTCACACTATGTGCACGAAAGGTAAAACATGTTTTACAAACATATAAAACATGTATGGATCAGTTAAACACGATCTAACATTCCTTTTAACGAAGAGGTTTTTTCTTTAAATTCCAAATATACAAGCTTGAGCGAGCTTCAATCGAGTAAAAACTTTTATTCTTTTTTTTTTGTTGTTGTTGTTGTTTTGTTTTGTTTTGTCTTGTTTCTAGTTACTATTTTATTAAACCTTGGCTATAAACAAATTTAGTTGGTGTAAATGAGGTATTCGTTTTTCAACGTAATAACGAATTAAAGAATCAATAAATAACGCATACGCTGTGGCACTAAAAGCATATATTTTGTAGCAAAACAAAACTTTACCTTTAAATATCGCGAAAGCTGTTGAGCTTGTAATGTGGTTTGTTTGTGTTTTATCCTTTTTCGGCAGAGAGCAATCAGATAATTTTGTATTTTTAGTTACCTTTTTCGTGTTATTTTAGTTTAATTCCCGTAATGTAGTATAAACAAGCCGTCAAAATACCAGATTCCATATCAGTTGAGTTGGTAAACTAAATTGGCCGCCGCAAAGACATTGAAATGAAGTCAGTCCTTCGTCGGAAAGATGATTTGACGCTCGAAACGTTAGTTTGTTAATCTCTTTTTGGTGACCAGTGTATCTTATCAAGCCCCAGCACCACACCTTTCAAAGCTCGCTGCTTGATTCTTAAGGAATAGCTGCCAGCTCACCGGCAGGCATTACTATCCTGGCCATGACTAAATTTGAACTTGCTCTTTTCAGAACCTAGAAAATCCAACAAGGCTGAAGCTTGAACATCCCCAACGTCATTACAACTTTTTCTGTTAGGACGCAAAACACGTTTTTAGCCGAGGAGGCCGGCAACGGCTATTCTTCTTGCACCTACGTGGTTGCCATGGAAAACATCTTTAAATCAGGGAATATTGATTCAATGGTTTGTGCGAATTGTTTTCGGAACTGATTTTGATATTTTTAGTGTTTTCGACCTATATTACCTGACCAGCTTCTCCTTTGTTTCTGAAGTAGCTTTAAGGCGGAAACCAAGCAAAAGTTGACGTCTTAGATTTAGTGTTCAAGTACAACGATTTGTTTCCGTATCGAACCAGGTTAACTGCCAGTGCAGCGCATTGAGGTAAAGCAACCCACCGAAGAGAAAAGTTACGTTAATCAGCGAAAGCAAACGACAATTGTCAAATTAAGGTGCGCCCTTCATGCAGCCGGAATTAGGAACGAGGAGATGATTGGATAAATGCATTCTATTATTCCATTTCCTGTGCGATAACACAGTACCATGAAGGGTCCTGTGCTTCATTCATTGTTATTTCACCACGATTGATAGTAAGGATGATAGTGCCAACCATTTGTGTTAGGAAGAAATCAGCTAATAATAATAATGATGATGATGATGGCAACATTGTCTACGCAAGGAACACTGCTTAACGAGCTGACCAAACAAGTCTCAACAATTTTGTCTTTTCAGTTACATTTGAATTAAGTCAGTAAACGTCGCGTGGGCCTTAAGTAGTTTTCAAAATGTGGTTCTTATGCATCGTTCAGTTTTCTTGGACTCAAGTTTCCTCGCCTATAAAAGGATAAGACGATTTCTGAACGCTTTGCTCAGTCGTAATTTTGACCCAATTAAACACAATTAATGGCTTTCAGTGTGAAACCTGCGCTTTCAATTGGGATAGCTTACTGCTTAAATTGCCCACAGTCAGAGCCAAGTATTTTTTGTTTCTTAACGCTGTTCTCTGTCCTTTCCTGCTGATGTCACTGTGACTTGAAAAAATCTGACAACAATCGATATCCAGTTTGTTCATTTATGTTTGTTTTATTGCTAAGTAAAATTTTCATTTTCGTGTTAATAGCATAGGTCGCACGTCGTTAGCGCTGCATCGTGATTAGTTTCCTTTTTAACGTGTTCAATCGACAAAATGGAAAACAACCGAGTTAAGACCATTAGCAGAATGTTTGTGTTTTACCCAAGCAAATTAGTTTCTATTGCAATGAAACGTTTGTTGTAAACTACAGCGGTAATAACTTAAAATTCGACAACAGGTTTTAAAACTCAATAGTAAGAGTCTTTGCAGAAAAGTTACGCTTCCGTACTACGGCGTTTGTTTTGACTCCAGTTGAGGGCCCTCTTAACGTTCATTACCACAGATATTCTCCTAGTCATATCTCCCCAATACGTTTTCCTCAAGGAACTATATTTATCAATCAGTGTACATACGGTTCAAACTCTCCATTGAACTGTATTAATCAATGTTTCATGGTGCTAGAATGGGAAATCAATTTGCAATAATATCTGGTGACTGACTCACATTCCTTTGGGTACAAAAGTAACTTCTTAGATTACATTTGGGTTCCGCACTTGTGTTTAACCCTTCCCACTTGTCACACAAAATTCTTTCTATGTGGAAGCTTCTTTTCTGTGTCCCTACTGTGCTGGAAAGAGTGTTTGCAGGCATTCTTCTTGATAAATTCCCGCTAACATCTTTGCTCGTCTTTGTTCCACCTTTTCTTGCCGATGCCTGTTCCGATGATTGATCTCTTCTGGATACCCGTTTACGCTTGTATTCACCCCGACTGAAGTCATCGTAGTTTATGGGGTTGATTGCCCAAAAGTGTCCCTTGCCGTTCGGAGAGCGACCCACTTTAACAAAACAATCATTCAGTGATAAGTTATGTCGTACAGAGTTCCGCCATCCCGGACCCTTGTTCCTGAAGTAAGGGTAGTGTGTCTGTATAAAGTCATAGATGCCGCTTAACACAAGTTTCTGCTGTGGAGAGCTAAGAATTGCCTTTCCAATGAGACCGATGTATGACTGAGTTGGTTTGTCTTCATTTGTTCTGTGGTACGGCATGCCTTGAAACGCCGGCTGATAACTGAGACTTGGGTGAGCGGGCACTACTCTGACGTCTTTATCGCCATGAAGTGAGTACATTTGTGGACTGATGATAACACTGCTTCCAAAATGAGGCGGGTAGTGAAATACCGGTACAGTGCTTGGAGAAGGGAGGTAAGACTTTACAGAGGTCATATTTATAGGGGTGAAACTGTTCTGCATTGTCGGTTCAGAGTTGGAGGCGATAACCGAATCTGCTTATTTCATAAACCCTGAGTACTTAGATATAAATGAATTTCCCACGAGTGAACAAGCATTGATATTGACCTAAAACGTAGTTGATCAATGGAGCCATTGTTCCTTATAAACAATCAATCACCTCATTATTCTACATTCATAAACGTAATGGCAGTTCAGAAGTTTAGAAGAACAACAACAACAGCAACAGCAACAAAAGAACTGAAAAACTGTTCATCATTTGACTTTCATTAGGTGTATGGATGATTGGCGTCAGAGAGAACTGTCTTCGACTGCGAATGTCCCACAGCTAGTTATTTCTGGTCGTATTTTGTTGTTGTTGTTGTTGTTTTTGTTTCGACATTGTCTCTGGGAAGGAGCTAATATCAGCACTCTTAAAACACCGGGTCCATTTTTTCAATTTGTAGAATTTTTGTATTTGATTAATCCCCGAGAACAACACTGTCCACGCAGTGCAATTGAGAATCGTGTTCGGTGTTGAGTACAGCATTCACGATACTCTGACGTCAGTTGCGACCACACTTACATTTTGAGTGAAAAGATCCTATATGTTTCATTCTTATTTAGCCAAATTCGCAATTGACTTAGTATTGTTTCCCAAATTCTTCACTAATGCCATCATTATTGTTTTGTAATTATGAACTCGTAAATAGGCGTCACCGCCCTGGTTTAAACCTAAACAGTCTCGTTATTAATTTCTTGTCACACTTGTCACACTTGTCACAGTTTTTGACAGGATATTGCAGCTAACAATGAAATAAGAGTGTTAATAGCCAGCGATAATAGCCAGTTACGTTTTCCTTCGTTTTTACGCTCCCTTTGGGAGGTCTTTCACGCCGAAACACAGCTAACAGTGATTTATGCCGCAACGGTATTTCGTTGCTTTTTCTTCAAAGTTACTTGACATTTATTTTCCACTCAGAATGCCATTTTTCCGTTCGATTGACACATATTTTTTTCATTTTTGTAACTGGAGAAAATTTAGAGTAGATTTTGAGAAATCATTTTCTTTATTCTAATTCAGTAGTGTCAATACCATGAGCCGTAAAGCTAGGAACTCAAACTACGTGAATCCATATTGCCACACTCCTTCATTAATACAATAATTCAGACAGGAATAAGCACAGTACACAACGACGTCTGTTGTGCAGGCTTTAGGTAGGAATCATAACTCATAACTTTCCATAACTATATACTAGCAATATTTAACACTGAAACGACCTATAAACTAGTAATAGTTAACCGATACAACTGCCCCGCTGTTTCAGCAAGCGGCAATTGTTAAATTGCTGTTTGGCGAGGAGAGGGACTGTTTAATTAGTGGTGAACTTTTGATCTGCACCTCTAACCAATCTAATTCAATCTAATCTAACAAAGCACAACTAACACAACTTCACTTGTGCCAACTCTCCCGGATTATCCGCTAGTCTCCCGGATACGGAACGAATCTCCCGGTCTCCCGTACAGGTAATCAAATCTCCCGGACAAAAACGGCTTTGAACCTTTTAAAGACTTTGCTCCACTGTAGACTCAAATCGCATCCCGAAATCCCAAATTAAACAAATTTCGATTTTGCAATCTCTTCGCCGTTTCTTAATGCATTTCTGCATCTCTGACTTTCAAGACACACGTACGTTGACAGAACTAAACAAAAAGGCTTTCTTTAACCTTTTTTTGTCACAGCCATGGGCGTTGCCAGTATTTTTCAAAGGGGGGGGGGGGTCACACTGATTCAAACAGAGGGTACTCACCAGATTGTCACCTGAATATCGTGAGTTGTTTGCTTACAAAAAGGCTTACAAAGGGAGGGGGTCACGAGCACCCCAGGGGCCCCCTGGCTACGCCCTTGACAGCCATATAAACGATTATCTGGTTGGATCTCCGTTTGAGCAATAAAATTCTCGACATAAGTGTTCTCACGCCTCTGTCTGGTTTCCCGCAAATTTCCCGCTCGAGCTGTGCCACCTCGTGAAAGACTGTAAGATTGTCAATGGCTGTAGATATTTCTTGTATTCAGAAGGAGATCCTGGGCTACGTACCCCTTTGATTCACACAAACCAGAAACTTAACTGTTGAAAAGGTGAAAAACACCCGTTGGCTCTCCAACCAAATATTTCAAATACTCAAGGTTAGTTTGCTTTGTTAGTAGGTCATACGATTAGCGTTAATCGTATGACCCCCAAAAGATTACAACACGCAATGACACATGCATTAAGACGCTCTTGTAGTCAGCGTATCTCAGCGTATTTTAGTATATATGTTGTACATGCTGCCTATGCTAGTTGTATTTATTCCCTGAAGAAGTCTCAGTTAGAGACGCAACGCGTCGGAAATAAACGATAAGTATAAAACTACAAATAGTCTTCCTTTGTGCCACTCACTAGCCCTTGTTAAAAAATAAAAATAAAAGCTGCGCGCCTGAAGTGGGGGGGGGGGGGTTCATGAAAAAAAAAAATATCCAGAGGTTGGCATCTTTGCAACTTTATAGTGTGTCAGTAACCATGTTTGGGTTTACCAACCAGGTGAGCTCCGAGATAGCTAACAAAGACACTTGAAGCAAGACACCTAAACACTGTTTGCGACCACACATCCAAATGACGAATACTGATCCAATCAGTAGAAAGCTTCTGCTGGAGGAGATAACGGAAAGCTTGCACAAAGGTCAAGACTTCACTGGTGGGCAAAACCATTGTCAGGCCGTTTGTAGGCAAAACTACACTTTACATTTTACTTACCAATCCGAAATCAAAGAATAACGCAACCGTAACCCTAAATTACTAATCATAACAAATTCAACTACTTAACACAATTTATATATTTTCTTTGTTGTTGATTACCTAGCCTCGTGTTAAGGAGGCTGCGTGGCTCAGTTGTTAGTGCGGTAGATTTACATACGAATGTTTCGGGTCCAACTCCCGCTCTGCCGACCACCAGGAGCCCATAACCCGGGGCGTACAACTTCAATATATTTGTGTCACGGCGTTTTCACAGACCGAGCTATTTTTAGATTGATTTTTCCCGCGAATTCAGACTCCTACAGGAGCCTTGGTAGCCAATCATAAGCCTTGCATAATAAACGGTTTGGACACGTGCACACTGGAACTGAACTTTTCGAGGGAAAAACATATCTAAAAGTAGCTCGGTTTGAAAAATGCCGCCCGTGACGTAGCTCTAGTATGGGAGTTGTAAGCTACGAGTTATGGGCTCCTGCGACCACCGAGTGAATTTGTCTTCGTTGGTCTTGAATTCAACTCCACCACGCCTTGTAAATAGAGCGAATAGGTTGCCTCCTTCCAGTTGGATTCCTCAACGATGTTTCGTTTATTTGAGTCATTACATTCTACACAACACTACTAGCTTGAAGCTTTAAATTTCACCGTGTATAAATAAAGGTTTCTTCACTTTATTCTCTTGAGCCTTAGCATCTCAAATATTTCTCAGCTCGTCATATTGCAATCAAGACCATCTCCACCGGTCACTAAACTCTTAGGAGCGGTTACTTCGACAGAGTTTATGTCTCGATCAATTTCCAAGGGCGGCCCATCCCCCCCTTCCCGGGCAAACCCCGAGCATTTGGTGCGAGTTTGGCTCCGTATGCTTGGGAATTTGATCCAAGACGAAGCCCTTTCTGGTCGGGCATTTGATTATCGAGAAGGGCAACAAGCTGGTGGATTACGTAATTCATTCTTACCTACCGCCACAGCTTCAAGTATTCAAGTATCTATTGCCCCAACTTTAACATCAGTAACATCTCCCGGATCAGGCAGTTCCTTTCCATCAAATATTTTGGCGCCGTCTGTTGAGGCAACAGCTCGAGCTGCGCCACCTTCTGCTGGGGCAACAGCCCGAGATGAACGTGCCCGTCTCTTTGGTTACCAACCTCCGTCGCGTAACGTGCGGAGCCGTCCTAACAACAGCGGGAGAAGGCCGCCGCGGACTAGTCGGGCGGGTCTGCCTTATAATAGTGGGCACGGACAGATCTGGACAAGGTCATTTGTCTGCCTTGCGTCCTCGTGTTCGAATCGTTTGCCGACGCAAGGCGAACGAGAAAGTCTAGCCTTAAATAACTTGGGTGTGAAGAAGATTGAATTCGCCAAAAATTGTTACTGGAGCGCAAGTCCATGAGTGTATCATCGAACAGTTTCCACAGCTGGACCAGTGAGGTTATTTATACTTGAAGCTGTAGCCACTGTTGCTACTGCTGGTGAAGAACCAGCGATCCAAGGTCGGCTATCTGGATAAGACGATTAGCGCACTCACGAAGTATATTCTGCGTTGACGGATCCATTGTGCAAACAGATCTTTGGTCACGAAAAAGCCCTCGAGCGGCACTGAGAAAGAATATGTCCTAGTGGCTTAGTAGTCAGGCCTACCAGACCCTGGTCGAAGGCATTCAAATCAAAATGCGCGAATTCAATTCAAAATTTGCACATTTAATTCAATTGAATGCGAGCACTTTTTTTTTCAAATGTAGAACGGTTTGCGCAAAGATGTTTTTAATATCTCATTCATCACGAGGGTAGGTATTTCTTTTACCCAATTTGACTGCGTGTGTTTAAGATTTTTTTTTTCTTTTGCATTCAGCAGGACTGTTTTCTATTCAATTCAAGCTCAAGTTATATTTTAATTGACAATTCAAAATGCACACTAAGTTTAATTTGCAGAATTCAAGAGCACTGAAGAATTCGATTCACAATTCATAACGAAGAGTGATTCCTTTTTATTATTTTGACCCCAGTAACGTGCCATACAAGCAAAGAGTATTATGGTATTTTCCGCTTCGGCCAATTGTCGAAAACAGTGTCGAGAAGGTAAGAGAAGAGGAGAAAAGCATTTATCTACTTGAGGCAACTCACTTGTAGAAAGTTGTGGAGGTAAAATGATTGTTGTAAACTGTGGTCTAAGTTAGATTTTTAGCTGTAAAAAATTGCGAAAAAACTTTTCTTAAAAAACATTTAA
>BLFK01001131.1:112794-170294 GCA_014634185.1 Astreopora myriophthalma | reverse complement strand
TTCGGTTTCCTCGTTTTTGTTTGTTTGCTTTTTTTTTTTCAACCCACATCTCGTTGCTTAGAAATCAGATGAAGCTCTCCTCTTTTTGTTTGATATATCATGACATAAGTAAAAGATGTGATGACAGAATATCCAAGAGTATGAGATACTGAAGAACAGAGCTGTGCTCGGAAAAAATAGACCAAAACGTCTGTACTACCAAGGTACCAAATCATTGCACTTTGTATGATCGTAATTGAATTGCGATTGTACAAAGGGCAATACCAGTCAAATCGCTCTATCATTGTGACACAGTTCCGCACGAGTGTTTAGTTTTCGAAATATGATCCTGAGCAAAACATCAATATTCCCACGTTGTACTGAAACGCACCTTCCCCGTTTCAACCGTCTTACAAGTTTCTGATCAAAATGAAAACAAATCAGCCTGAGCGGGCGGATCACCGAGTGTTTTGAGAATTAAGGTGGAAAAAAAAAAAGGGGGGGGGTGTAGGAGAGACTAGTACCGGAAAATGTAGAATAATATGCTTTGGAGTAGTTGAACGGGACAAAGGTCTGCACCGAGTCTTCCTTATCATTACTGTGACAACTGGACGAGCTTCCTTCGCAAGATTCGCGCTTCTTTTTTCTTGAGGGTTTTCCTGAGACCTAGTTGAATTCACACAAGAAAAAAAGAAACACCCTTAAACGATATTATTTTTGTAGTATAGAGAAGGACGACTGGAAAGAGCTCAGAAGAAAAGACTCACTCTATTTCTTAGTGGCGTTAAATCTTCTGGTGTCCCTTCATCATCAGAAACTTTACGCTTTGTTCCGACATTTGCTTCTAAAAAGAGGAAATATAATTTATATTAGAAACACGACGAACAGGTCATTGAACTGTCTCATGGCGCCAGATCGTGATGGTACTTCCCGGGAAAGACCTGTTAGGGTGGGTGGACTAATTTTAAAATCAAACTTTACAAACTATTTAGTGTTGAAGACTGATTAGAAACTTGAAGCTTTGTTGAAGCAGGTTGAAGTTCTTTGAATTACCAATAAACATGATTTAAAAATTGTTTGTTTTTGTTTTTTGTACCATGCTGAAACTGTTGAACTGGATGACACCTTCACAGCACTAGTTGAGTTTATTATCACCTGAACATGTGTTGCAAGATGGCATGAATTTATATTACAGGATCAGAAAAAGACAGAAGGCAGATAGCGAAACAATATAATAACTTGAGTTGAGTTGAATAGTTTGTTACCTGAAGTGGCTGTTGTTTGCACTGCTTGTTCACACTGCTGATTTATCTAAGAGAAAGACAAGTGACGTGAGCTTCGCATAACAAAAACACAAAGTACACAGGTAAAACTATTACGGTAAGCAGTATAGTAGGCAGCATTTTAATCGCCTTTTCAGTGAGCGAGACAAAAATTGGCACATTTTTATTTTCAAATGCTTCAGTTGTGAGCTATTCTTATCAGACCTTTCCCTGGAACACCTCATAATTGCACCAGTAGTCCTTTGCTGGATAGTCGAGATAGCGACCTTTAGCGAGCGCGGATGGGCGCGAAAAAACAAAGAAACCAGGCTCTCAGTTGTTTGTTTGTTTGTTTGTTTTTCGCAGTTTTGGCCCTGCTTGCAGTCTCGCCTCGCCGCGCTGCTATGGCATCGCCTCGACAATCCAGATGGGGTCTGCTTATCATCTAAACACTGCGAAAACCTCTGGCACACACTAAAGGGACTAGTCACAGCTGGTCTAAATCCACATTTACAGAAATAATAATTCATTCGTGTAACAAGGTTAATTCACGAAAGATTCACCATGCGAACCGGTTCTTGGCTCAGCGGTTCATCAATAACTGACTTCCCTTCTGTTGTTCCCGACTGACTTTTCAAAGAAAGAAACTGTAAAACAAAAAGAATTCAACTATGTGTTGAAAGTAACAGAATCGAGTCATACACTAATCAACGTGCTTCACGCAACAGGCGTAAGTTTCCTTAATTACAGTTAGGTAAATTTTGGCTTACAGATCGACCGTACGTAAAGAAATAGAAAGTCGCATTTCTTGCTTTAAAATGAAGCTAAAAACGCTCTGTAAACTCAAGCAATTGAAACAGTGGAGATTCTTGACCATTCTTGGTTGAATCGTCCTGTTTTAGATAACACACAAAAAGAACAAATCACCTTAACTTAAGCTCACTCTTAACCTTTTAGGCTACAAAACAAATATATGTATGACATCACCAGAGACCTCTCCTCCAACACGCAATTCACTTTGACAGTGAAAGCATACCCACCTTTTGAAATGGATTGTCAAAAGAAGCCTTGATTCTCTCTGCTTTCCTTTCCCCATCAGTCAGCTGTTTTTCTTCGCAGATCTGATGCCACACAAAAAGAAAAATGCCGGCACAAGCCATATTAGGTATTCAGTAGCAATTACAGTGACAAAACCAAAGAGCCTTGATCGCTGTTAGATGCTGGCACAGCGCTTTCCATACCACGCGATGTTCCGGGTTCAAATCCCGCTCTCACCACAAACTGGATTTGTTTTCGGTGGTCCCGAATTTAACTCCACCACGCTATGTAAATAGACATGTGAACTGGTTGCCTCCTTTCAGCTGGTTTCTTAACGTCGTTCTGTTGATTTGAATTGTTACTTTTGTATACACGGCTCTACAAGCTTAAAGCTTTAAATATCACTGTGTATAAATAAAGGTTCAAAATCAATCCCAAACAAAATGGAAGGAAACGAGGGTTTTCCTTCTTGGGAAAAAACACCACAATTTTGCAGTTTGGTAGAGACGAAACAGTACACAGGACGCCACGTTTCGTCGGGAACAAATCGCATATTTCATATAGGAGCACGTACTAGTATAATCAAGTAAAGGGAACAGTGATACTGCAATCATACATGACAGGAATAGCTCCATTTGATTTCCGACTGGGAACAAATGGAAAGCGCTAGAGTAAACACATCAATGCCGCGGATACCTCAAATATCGTCACAGCTGGTCTTGCTCTTGCTACAGGGGGACCTGATGCTAAGATCTGGCCAAATGAGCTTGGAGTGCCCGAAACAAGAGGTGAATTGTCTGTAAAAATTAAAGCAAAGAATGAGATAATTGACTGAGAAATACTTAGCCAATCCTTCACCAACAACAACAACAACAACAGTGTATGACAGAACCAAGACATGTTCGTTGTACAGGGTTAACCACTAACGCACTATAGAGGTATAATAATAACAACAACAACAACAACAACAACAATAATAATAATAATAATAATAATAATAATAATAATAATGATGATCCCAAATGTAGAATGTGTAAACAAAATAATGAGACCGGCCATCAGCCACATTGTAAGTGTGTGCCCGAAACTGGCGCAGAAGGAATACAAAAAGAGGCATGACAATGTAGCTAGGGCAATTCACTGGGTCCTGTTAGAAAAATATGGGTTTGAGCGAAGTGAGAGGTGGTATGACAATGTCCCGGAAAGTGTACTTGAAAATGAGGATTACAAGATGTTATGGGACTTTAGTGTACGGACAGACCATGAGATGAGGCTAGGAGACCAGATTTATTAATCATTGACAAAAGTGAAAAGAACTGCCAAATCATAGACGTGGCAATCCCGGAAGATGGAAGGGTGAGAGCAAAAAAAGATGAGAAAGTAGAAAAATATCGACATCTTGCGAGAGAAGTCCGAAAAATGTGGGGAGTAAGGACAAAGGTGATATCCATAGTGGTAGGGGCACTGGGAACAATACCACTGAGGTTAAAAGAAAATCTGAGGACCATAGGTGTAGACACATCCATTGAACTGATTCAGAGATCTGCACTGTTGGGATCGGCAAGGATTCTTAGGAAAGTGCTGGAGATGTAGGCAGGAGAGAAAAGTAAAATGAAGGACGCTTTTTGGTTTCCTCAGACAACTGATTGTTGCCCGGAACCAATGAAAACCAGATTTTATCTGTGATTATTAGCAATAATAATAATGATAATAATAATAATAATTGTTATAAAAATATACTATGATAAAATTGAAATATACAACATATGTTAAGATACTAGTGATTATCGTGATAGAAATTAATAGATTTATAATATAAGCCGAGAAATTTCGGAGATTTGATTGGTTGATAGTATCGCCATTTCCGCGTAATAGTGGTATTACAGCAAAAATGGTATAACAGCAGTGGTATTACAGCAAAAATTTCTCGGCTTCCATTATAAACAAATAATAGCATGACTTGTACGTGGTATTTGGCAATAATACCGCCTTGTGATATTTCAAAATTCTCCAAATACTTTTTTGAAATACAATTTTGAAATATCACTCGCGGTATTATTGCCAAATACCACTACAGGTCATGCTATTACCTATACAAATAAAAAATTTCAAAGTATATCTAATATAATACAAATATTTACAAACGCATTAAAATTTATCCGATCATAATTTGTTTTCCTTATATACTCTCATTTAAGAAATAATAAAAATTGCTAATCTAAAAAACTAATAACTAATACTCTTATAAGAAATAATTATATTGTGAAAACAATATATATTAAACAAAAAATATATAAAAAAGTTCTGTAAAACAAACTCTACTCTCTAAATCCCGCTTGTTCTTTTTCGATCTCAAAGTCACATTGCTCAATGTTCAGAGGGACACGCTTAGTGGTGCGTGAACCTCTTAGGCAAAGTAAGGCGGACCTTAGTAGAGCGAAGGACACTTTTGAACGAACCCATGAAATTGTTGTGCTGTACTCCTCTCCTTTCTTAATAGATATGAGTTCCGCTAATCTACTGTGGAAACGTTTGCATTCGTCCGCCATAATAATAATGCCCTTTGTTAACAACCAGTAACACACGCCATGGCTTAAAAGATACATAATAAAATAAATATAGCGATACTAAAAACCTAAATAAAATATCCGATCGTAGTACAAGAGTAACCTATATTAAGACCTGCATTATGAATGTTATTGAGGATACGAATAATATAAAATTGAACACACAGCGATTGGTAACAATGTTCTTAAAGCGTTCAGTTTTAATCTTCGGGAGAATAAAAAAATGACCACGCACGTGTGAAACCCGTGACATACTTGTAGGTAATAATTCAAACAGTTGACTATCTTCCTTCGGGACTTGTTTGTCACTTTTCCTTATTAATTCATTAACAGGGTTGGTCTCTTTCAAATAACCACATCTAATCGCTCTAGATTGAAATTTATCGATTCTGGAAAGATACTTGCTATATGAGGCACAACCCCACAATGAAATGCCATAAAAAAATGAGATAATACCGGTAAGTGATTTGAAACGGTAATCCAAAGCATCAAGCGAATAAGCATACAGTTTGCAAACGCGTACAATCATTATAAAGGCGTTTAGCAGCCTTGCCAAGAAGCGTGTCAAATTGTGAATCCCAGTTAGAGGGAATGGAATGGAAATTTATACCTAGAAGCCTCATTTCTGATACTTGTTGTATGTCACATATAGCTTTCGGTGCAGGCTTATATGGAACACCACGCCATAGTTTGAGCGAAAGTTGCTTGTAACTCATTTCACAGCCCTTTTTCAATAGTAAATTGGAACGATTTAATCGATATTTCGTGCTTGGTTTTAAGAAAACAACCATTCCTCTCGGCTAACGTTTGTTGAATACGAGATGATGTGCTGGCTGCCTATAGACTAGTATCGAACGCGCGCCTGTCAAATAATTATATTTTAAAAAAAACTTTTGGCGAAGACGCATTATTACAAAATGGTCACCATTTTAATATTCGTAGGTGTGCATTCAAATTAGCCGTTCTGGTCTCGTTCTTAAGCTGAAAATTTAACAGAACGGTTTCATCTTAAAATGGCAATTATGGCTAATATAACGCAAACGGGCAAAAGAACATAAAAATGGAGGCCATTTTGGAATGAAGTGTAACGGCGAACCAAGGTGAAGACCAAATTTGTCACATCTAAATTGTGTCAAATCTAAGTACAGGTGGACAGGCGTTTTCCCCTTTTAACCTAACCATAGTTAACGACCTAACTTGACAACATTTGTCTTTGCTTAGCTCTTTACTCTTACAAGGAGACTACTTCCCTGAAAAATTGGATGAAAACCATTGCCCAAAAATATGCAAAGTCTACCGCCAGTTGCCGTCCGTCGGTCAAAAACTCCTCAGCTTAAGCTAGCCATTTAAACCATACATGTACAGGGAACAATATTGATTATAAGAGCGGTTTTCAATTGATCGTCGAAAAACCAATACCAAGGTAATTACTGCGACCAGTCAGCACAACGGGAGCAAATAGGGCGATGAACCAATTAGAATTTATAGCAATTACATGTAACTTGCTCAAAGCGCGGGAAAAATCACGCGCACGACGTGCGATTGGTTTTGCTTTTGCTTTTCATTGGTTGAAAAACTGGCGCGAGATTTCTAAGCTAATCACTAAGAGTAGCAATCGCAATCGCACAATTATTTTCGACGGTCATTTGAAAATAGGCTCAGTCTTCAGCCGAGACAACAACGGCCGGAGACTGAGCCTAATTTGAAAACCGCTCTATATTATTTAAACTCACCATGCAAGACTGAACGATTAGACTCCCTGTCTGGATCAATCAAAGGCGGCTGTGGAAAGCTGGGTTTTGACTTTTGCTGAAGATAGACGCATTGAATAAACATAATTAGTGGAAATGTATTGAATAACTTACTGCTCCAATCCTCCACCTGAGCGCCCGCGGAGCAAAGATGTTATTCAATGGAAGGGTTGTACGCACAACTGTCAGTGACTGCTTTCTTATTTTGCTTATTTAGTAACCCCCCTGCCCCCCCCACCCAAAAAAAGGAAAACAAATCGTCGTTGGAAAAAAATTGGTTGACCTCAGAGTAAGAACCTGAAACGTTTTTCTTTGGTTTGTTAGGGCGCGTTTCTTTGAAAAAAATCCGAATCTTAAAATGAATTTTGCGTTTCGTTACTCATATCCAAAAAATGCTTGCGAATAAAGAATCCACACTCGCGGTGATTTCTTTAATCAATTTTTAAGGAGTCATGATGCTTGGGTTGTAAACGTCGTAAGCGATATTTAAAAATGGAAAGTTTAAAAGAAGGGCTTTGTCTTCTGATCCTCAACGAAGCTCTTGATGGGCAAGATCGTCCACAACTACCTCTGCGGGAAACAAATTCAAATTTGTCGCCGTTTCAAAACCACCGCATGCTGGGGTTGTCACGAGAACCTGAGCAACTTCAATTTCAGGTCCAAGAATTTCTAAGTCCACAATTTGTCATGAAGCTTTTTTCTTGCATGACTTGCCTGTGGTCTGTGATATTATAAAAACTACATGAAAATAGCCCAATTTCATCCAACAATATGCAAAAGGACACAATGCTGCGACTGCTAACTATGCTCAAGTATTTTTTAGCTTTATTTATTTCCGATGCAGAGTCTGACGCGGAGTTTTAGTTTCGTAACTTGTTTTACAAGTATTTTTAATGTATGTAAATAGCGTCACCAATAAGTGTGTCTAACGCTAGAACGCCAAGACTTATTGGTGAGAAAGCGGCAGATGTACGTGACCTTCGCCTAACTGATCAGGACGTGTTGTGTCAAAACGGCTTGAATTGTAGAGCTTTGTGTAGGAAGTAAATCGGCTTGTATTCAAAGACCGAAATCACTATTACTTCACAATAAAATCCACCGAACGTAATGTAATATAATATTAAATTACGTAAATTAGCAAGAATAAGGCACATCCCGTTCTCACCTGGCCATTATGTTTTGATGTGCTCCCTCCATCAATTTGTGGTGACACTACAGTAGCTGATGAATTCTGCAAAATGATTCAGACAAGTGCAATAAGCAGAAAATAATACCTTATGGTTTGTAGCTATGTTATTTTTCGATTCGTGCTTTTTAATACTTTCAAAGCACAGCTCACAAATCCGCAGTTTCAAATTCTGCGCAAACGTTAATCATAACTGATGGAGCCTGCAAACTTGACCTTTCTTTTACTTGGCAGAAAATGCAATGGCCCATTGTCATAAAACAATACGTTAGTTTACTTTGCTGTGTGTTGAACTGAAGAAATGATCCTCACACTTTCTGGACAATTTAAGCAATTGTCCCTTATGTGCACTTGAAAAATTCAAGCGACTTCAACGGGATTCGAACCCACGACCAGGTCGTGGGTTCGAATCCCACAATAATTGGCAAATTATTGTCAAAAATAACGCACCAAGATTTTGACCCAGCCTGAAAATATGACCAATCAAAAGACTCCAATTGAGTGGAAAGTAGATTGCAAGAATAGGCTTTCTTTATTATACCAGCACACTTGTAAACATGACCAGATTTTAAGTTCCATTTTCAAGTTCAAGCAGGAACTATGAAAGAGTTCTCAAAACCCATAGCAATAAACACTCTGTCGTATGGCAACAGTGGTGCAGGGCCATGAGATTTAATTCAGTACAAGACTGCTTGCACAATTCAGTGGGAATAAGAATTGTTAGCGTAAACAACATGAATGTGTTCACCTTGTTTGTATTGAGTGCAAGTTCCTTCGCTTGCATAATCAACAGGTGTATCTCATTCACATACTGCTTAACAAGTGTAGGGACTGGATTACAACAAGCTAACACACCTTGGGCGTCCCTGAGGGAGAAAAAAACCATAACGATTTTATCCACGAGTAATTTACCTATTAATTAGCAAAATGTAAGCTGAACTAGGGTAAGCTAAGTTAAAGTATGTAATCTAACTTACTACGTGATCTAAGCGATGTCACTACTGTAACGATGTGAATATGTAAATGTCAGAGATAAGTATCGCAATGAAAACAATGTACAACAAATTAATACGATACAAAAAGAGCTAAGCTTAAAAAATCATGTCAACAAAAATAAATACAACATCAATTCCACAAGTTAGTCCCCAGCAAGTCGATCCTTAATGACTTAAAATGGATCGACCACTACAAAGAGTGAAGAAGCAGTTCATCGCAGTTACCTCGGCAAAGTCTCTGCAATCTGGAACATCATGTGATTAGGAAGAACAAAGCTGAACAAAAAAATACAAACAACGATATCAATAAGCAAAATAGCTTTTTACAATAATTGTAGAAATTCTCGCGCGTTCATTCTGCGAGAGCCATTGTCAATTTAACGTCAAAATGTGGTAAGAACAGAAAAGTGGCGCACGAGGCGATAGCCGAGTGTGTCACTGATGTTCTTATACCACATTTTGACGTCTTCTGTGATCTATTACTGAACAGACGCACGGCAACATGGAATCTATTTGTTTTATATAATATGAATTAAACTTCGTACGCGTAAAAGCGAAAAACTTTGTAATGATGACGTCAATCGTGCATCTGTCCTCTAACAGATCATAGGCAAGAACCAATCAAAATGCGAGAATAACTTGGGTTATTATATAAAAGGGTATCGACAATGAAAATGACGTAACATGTAACGTGTCCACTGTGTCAAAGACATTTTCAAACTTTGTTCGCGTAAAAGCATTTGAAAATTTACGCAACAGGGACACTGACGTGCTTACAAATTTCGTTACCCGTATACTGGCCGCAATTTTCGGCGACGAGCGCCAGTCCAAAGAGAAGAAAAAGCGAGAGAAAATCTTCCCGAAAAGAAACCTCTAGAGGTACCCCATTTTTCCCATTCGGAATGGGTAGTCAGAAAATCCGTTACCATTTTACGAGTTTTCCGTTTCCAGGCCCTTTTGTGGACTTACCGGGGTTTAAGGGTTTGAAAAACGGTACAATTTAATGGTAAGTGCATTTCGTCCGGTTGATCGGTATGTTTGGAAAATCGCTTACCACAATGCAACAACCACCCCAGCCAGAATTTTTCAACAAATGGTAAGCACCCATGGTTACAAGTAAATGTCTCACCCATAGCTCTCATCTTCCTCTCGTGCAGTGTTGTCTCTCCAGGCATACACAAGGCGAAAGGCACACACCTGTTAAAGCAATGAACACTTGAGAAGAGAGCTGCAACTAGAAATTTTCACAAAGCTACGGTCAATTTCATTTTTGTTGATTCCCAAACATTCTGTCTTGAGACAATGTTTTAATTTCCCACATGCACTGTAAACCATTAAAGACATTTACAAATGATTCAGTCGAAAGGGGAATAATCCGAAAACCATACACTATAAGAAGGGAGAAAAAATATGTTAGATGATTACGCCTTCGCTTCACACATCCATGCAGTTTTACACGTACCGGTATGGTAAGAAATTCTCCCTTGATCAGTATTGAGGATAGTTAACTTCAGTATGCTTGCATTAGTATTGAGCCGATTACCTGCTCAGTATTAAATGTCTGCTTGTGTTTCTCCAACACTTTTTCAAATGACTCACTGGTAAATAATGGCTTCTCATACCTCTAAACACAAAAAAGGGATAAAATTAAAACATCTTGCTTCATGAGTTTCTGTCTACAAACTGAAAAAGTACATTTAAAAATGCTTGACGTGATTGTCCCTACACGCATTTTTGCTCATATCGTTGTGTAATGTTTCACTGACCAGTTTCCAGTCTGGCTACTATTTGCTATCAGCTTTCTAGCATAAAATTAATGGTGTTTAATGACCTTTCAATCGGAAATCGGCTAAAAGAGAGGCTAGAGTATAGCCTACCCCTAGCCTCTTGTTAACATGCTGTTGTTAGTTTGACGTGGACAGCCGACTACGTTGGTATCTCGTTGACAGGTTGGGTTGCATATTCCAGATACCATGCAGCTGTTTGTGCGCGAGAGCTTTCAAGCAAGTCAGTTCGGTCATTTCAGAAAGCAACCTTTTCTGACTCAGAAGTCAAAGGTACATGGCACTCACACGTGCTGACGACTTAGGCAAAAGTAATAATTTCTGTGAATTGAGATCTAGAATGACTATGACTTATGCAGGGTCTCAAGGAAGCAACGATTTCAAATTATCTCCAACTTGTACTCGAAATCACACTTGCACTTAAATCTGATGGTCACCGCGATTCTGCTCTAAGGGTGCAGCTCATCTGCAAGTTAAGTGTTCCTGTTCAACACACCTTCAAGCATACATTTTTACTCCTGGAGTACACAGACTGTAGCAAGTTGCTACTTGCATTGCCACTTTTGAGCAACTCATTACGCAAGCGGTCACAAATGTACAGGAGATAATGTGTGTCCTCTCTAGCATAACGCACCATCTCTGATGGCAGAGGCCTGAAAATTGAACATACATGTAGATTATTAACCTTAGGCACAACACTTACAACCAGAAACACATTCTTAATTACAAACCAACACAGGTTTGTCAAAAATATTTTAAGTAGAAGGAGAACTGAAGAAAAGTAGACGGCACTGTGGGGGCCTAGTGTCCCTATATTCCCCACGTTTTTCTCTTTTTGCTGGTGAATTGTCTCTGGCGAAACTACGAAGGTACAGCTGTAGCCGGCGATATCGCCGGTGGCCGGCACTTTTTGACAACCCTGAAATACCTTCCTCTACTACTGTTAACGCCCCCAAAAGTCATTACCTTTCTTGCTCCTTTGTAAAGTATGTTTACTGTATGATCAAACAAAGAAGAACACACAAAGAATATTCCCTTTTCTATACACCCCTGCATTAAGAAAACAGGACTTATCGGTTGTGGCTTAAAGTGCAACTAACCTTAAAACAATTTCTTTCGCAAAAGTGCAATCCCAGCCTGCAGGCGTGGGACAAACAATGACTGCCAGTATTGCTAACTCTTACAGGCAGTAAAGGCACAATTTAGGGGAGAACATGACAAAATGTTTGTTAAAGATCAAGTTATTTATCGTAACAATGAAAACTATTTGCTATTAGCTGCACTTTAGAATGTAAAAAAATGGTTACCAATAATTGTGAAACTTGTTTAAAAAATTTTGAAGCCACACTTATTTCATACAGCAAGTGCAAGTAGAATTTACAGTGTGTGCGCACTTTCTTAGTAAGACTTTGTTGCACATTATTGAGAATCTAACAAAAAATGTGTAATGTAACAACCTCGTTTTCCAACAATAACTTGCTTGTAGATAATTGCTGAACTGCACTTGAAATAACAATTATTTGTTATCAGGTACTATAATTATGTCTTAAATATGCCCCGTGAAAAGGATACTCATAAACCCTTAAGCAGAGATGGCAGTGACACTTGGAAAACATGACCTTAGAATGCTACAAACCTTATCCTCCAGTCAGCCAACTGATACTGTTTGTTTGCAGTAACATCACAGAACTTCTTAAGCAGGAATGCCAGGGAGAACTTTTCATAGTTCAGCACGCGGGCTGCCTGGCCTGTATCAAACATGTTCACAACATAAATGCCAAAGTCTCTCTGTAACCAACCAATGTCCATGTCAGCTCCGTGAAAAACCTATGAGGAATAAAAAATGAACATACAGTACTGTTATATGTGAAGTGTACAAGGAAAATACAATCATGTAGCCTTCAGTAACATTATATCCTTATTGAACTAGTGGCTGAAATAATCTTAGGAGAATCCACCACCATAAGTCACTAACTCACAGAAAGAAGCTATCCTCAGCTTAACACTCCCAAGACATCCCTCAAAGAAAAAGTAAAAGTTCATGAAACCACTTTTGGGAGTTCAAGGGTTAATGGGGTTTCCAACAGATGGAAAGGTTGTTAAGACATTATTTTTCTCACCGAAGAGAAACGAAGAAGATCAGATCATTACTTTGTAATCTCAATACCATATACATAATATCTAACAAACATACACGTATAGATCACTTGTGAGTTATTACAAGGGCAATTTACATCTGCTTTGGATGCTTCAATTACGCAATGACAACATGCTTGCTGAAGTTAGCCGATAATATTTCAGTGACGAGACAAAGTATTGCTTCAGTGTCTATGTTGACATTTCTGAATGTACCTTGAGTATACTGGGATTGGTAAAGGAATCATTAAAGATGTGCAGTTCAGTTCGCAACTCCAGGGTATCAACAAGATAATCATGATCTCTGGTGGATATCTGCATCAGGCAACAAAATCCTTGGAATGACCTGTATGAATGGTGCTGGAAAAAAAATATTGTTAGCTTACATTTACAAACAATACCGTCAATATTAACATTGGTAATAACAATTATTATTAACACGACAATTTCAGTATTCCAAACAAAACAACAATAAATCATAATAAGTACAATATACATGTACATGTAGCAATACATGTTATTCTAAGCAATAACTGGCAGAAGAACTCTACAGTAAAATGTCACAAGTCAGGGTACATATATGGCAATCTTAAGAAAGGAGATGGACAGAAAAAATTACGTTTAATTTTCACCCTTTTGCCTTTAGTTTGTGCATACAACTTAAGAAAGCTCACTAAAGAACCTTGGTACTGTTTACTTCATATTTTAAAACATGATCAGCTTTCAAAACACTAGTTTCCCACCCTCCTTTTTCAGATAACAACATCATGGTAGAAAACAGGCAACACACTGAATGGAACAAGAACTGGTATTAAAGAACAGTGGACTTAACCAAAGAGCACTTTTGCAAGTCATGACAGAAACACAGTTTCAATAAAGTACGTACACTATAATGGAGAGGATGTGTAATTTCACTTTGTTTCACATCCCTTCACTTCTGTTCAACAAACCTCCAAATCAACAGCAAATTCAGTGACTGCAGAGAGGTGCTGGCTCAGCTCTTGCAGCTGTTCTTGTGTTTCCACAAACGTGTATGGTGTCTTTTCTAATTTCTCATAAAGCTAAAGACATCAAGCAAATAATGTTTGCCTACTTTCAAAACTGTGGTGCACAGAAACTTGTTTGTTGTTCAGGAAATGTGACCATTTCTAATCTGGTACAGATTCACATTTAGTTTTTCTTGGTGAAATTACATTCTTGAACAAAATCGTGAAGGGGCTTTTTGCAGAGTTGCAATCGTTTCAACAGTAGCTTACCCCCACACCCTTACAATTGTTGTTTCCCTGTTGGAATCAAACACAAAGGACTCTTCTGACCATCCAAGCAATATTGAGTTGTAGGGAGAGGGGTTTTGAATTCAGGGCGATTGAGAAATACCTGGTCCCATGTAATGTTCCCCTCAAAGAGTTTTGCCAAAGATTCAACAATGTACCAACAATCAGGGACAAAAGTGTTGAGACAAAACACTTTTTCGCCAAGGGGTCTCCTTTCCTAGCTGAAAAAAAACACCTTTTTCTTCCATAGCGACCCCTCCCCCTTTTTTTAATGTTCAAGCACACTTTGTGGACACTGTCAAGTGTTTGCAACATTGAAATGGGGGAGGGGGCGCAATATTAGCAGTGGGGAAGGGATAATTCACGTGTTGAACGAGAAGGTTTCTTTTTCAGTGTCTCAACTAATTTTGTCCTTTATTGAAGCCTGATAGGATTATTCAATGAGAACTGTGACTGGCTGACACACCAGTCATTCTTGTTTTTGTTGTTGTTTCAGGTAACACTCAATACAAGACAGCATTGGTGCAAAAGGTAATTTCTTGTGGGTTAGGTGGTCCAAATAAATAATAATCAAAATCAACTGACCTGCTCATTACATGGCTTCATCTGATCCTCTGAGGGCTCAAAGACTTCCAGTTCATACTGGTAAGGGTGGGCTGTGCTGTCATCAACCCATCAATCAATCAATCAGTTACAGTACTTCTCCCATTGATCAGTAGTTAATCAGTTGATTAGTCAGCTGATCAATGATCAGTCAAGAACTTTTTAATCTTTTTAATCTAAATTGCAGTTGCTCACTCAGGTGCAATTTAAGAAATACTTTGTGCACCGAACCAGTGACAAACACTACATGCATGCGCTCAGTGACTGAGTCGAGGGGCCGGACGAGAAAATCTTTTGCTCAAGCTCACGGCATACAGACAGAGCACAGGAAGATCTGTGAGTGATGACCAAGAGCAAAACATTTTCCTGTCCACCCTGATCTGAGTCAGTCAATAAGTATTCTATCATAAATTATGGCCTCATTAGACTCTTCACGAGCACTCAGAAAACGAAGTTCTGAAAAAAAAGCTACAACTTTGCACGGGAGTTTACATGTACAGTGTATGATGGTAAATAAAGGTGTCTGGATATGTATTTGCTTCTCTGGTTGTAAACAAAAAAATGATGGTTCAAATGACACCAGAAAAAGAGATTGAGATGAATATTGTCCTGCATCAGTCTCTATTGTTCCTCCATAATATGGGAGCTCTTTAGTTTCACTCAAGAGCTTCACCAAAACACCTTTAATTTTTGCTGCCAACCTTTTTTTTTTTTTTTTTCAGGAGAACAAATTAAGGTCCAAGATAAATGTATTGTATATCATAATTTACAGAATTAAATATCCCACATGTAGACCAGAATGATGCCTGTTGTGGCAGCTTCACCATGAAATCCAATGCTTTTTTACTTCAGTTAGTTCCCCATAATAATTATTTACACTTGAATCAATGAAGTTTAATATTACTAATTTGAAAGAATAAACAATCGAGGCATTTAATTATATGTCTTGACAGTCTAAAAAGGTTTTCTGACAAAATATCTGGCTGTGTTGAAGTTACATGTACCAGTGAGTGCAATCCTGTAAAAAATGCTTGGATTTGTCATGGATGAAGGTTCAGAAAAGCTAGAATACCTTCAGGCATTATTTTGAATTTTCCTTGTAAACATTTCTCAAAATCATTGGGTTTGCAGCCTCACCTTCCCACCTTGTTGTATTTTGCTCTTGACCCAACTTCCACAGCAACAACAGCCTAAAATTTAACCTTACCCCATGACAAAAACACTTGCTACGTACAGATGTAGGATAATAATTAAGAGAAATCACTCTTACCTGTTGACAGGTGGTCCACTCTGCACTGCTTTCATTCTCTCTTGATGCACAAAATCAGCAATAACTGATGGCACATGTAAATTTTCTGGTGGAATGCTAATGCTTGGGGCAACTATCGGGCAATAAAATAAACATGTTATGATTTAGAATGACTGCAATGTGCATGTACTAGATGCACTGCATTACAGACATTAGTAAAATTTGAGAGGTTCTGTGTACAGAACTGTAGAGCTGTACACTGTAACACTGTGGAAACTTTTATTCAGAATTTGACATTCATCTAGTCATTAGCAGGCGATGATCGTAGTAAAATTATATAATGAATACTTGTTTGACCACTCCCTCTCAGGGGCTTTTCAGAAATGAACACAACAGAGTTAAGAATTTCAGCTACATAACAAGAGGTAAAATTAAACCAGTTGGTCATCATTAGTGTCATTGTACTTTTGTGTTAGAATGTAATAAAGTTTGTTGTGTGTGCAGAATGTGTCAGTCAAGTAATTTAGTGTAATGTATTCATTTAACATTAATATGGTCATTTTCAGTCAGTTCTCTTTGCTGTTTCAGTGCAGTTAGTATCGCAGTTTAGTGCAGTTATTATTACCATTTCATTGCAGTTATCATCGCCGTTTCAGTGCAGTTATCTTTCAGTTTACCACTACAACGCTCATTGTAGTCATTATCTACTAGCTCGAAACAAATGTAAGTGCTGTTTTCCGTTGAGTTTTCTGTTTCACTTTAGTTCACTTCGCAAAGTTCTGTGTTTGCAAAAAATGTATTCTAGTTTTAACTGCTTTCGTCATGCTTCACCATCCTGCCATCCAGGCAGTGTATGTTACTTAAGGAATAACTATTATTGTTCTTTGAAATTAACTTGGACAAATTTTAACAAATGTTTTATTAAATATTTAAAAGTAGAGCTGCCCAGTGAATATTGATTGTTTCGCAGAATATATTTGCTCAACTTCTTGTTTAAAGTTCTTGTTACTTGAAATGTGGTAAAATAATTGCGACATTAATTTCATCAAATTTTAAATGAGATTATCTCTAATCGTAGTTAACTAGGAGATAATCTGTTGGCGAGCAGGTGTTCGCCCAGCACATGCGCATGAGAGTCACTGCTGCAGACGTTTGCCCTTGAGTTCATTCATCACTGCAGGGGTTTGCCCTCATGGCTTGCTGTGAGTAGCTTTGCTGTTTTTTGCCTTCTCTTTGCCCCCTCCCACCCACCTCGTGGTTTTGTGATTTACCATGCTATCAGGTAAGTTCTCTTTACGTTCGTTATTCTCCACTGAGAGATCAGTGTGACAGGTGCCAGGGGGAGGTGACCCATGGGAGGTTGCCATGGTTACTCCCCTTTATTTGCATTTTGCCCACAATCATTTGCCTATTGCCTCCTTTGCTCTCAATTGGCACCTAAACGTCAACAAAAGGAGCCCTCTCACATTCTTTCCATAGTGCTTATGTGCAACAATTAACTTCGGTACATTCTAATTGTACAAGCTGACTTCCAACAATTTTTTTCAAAAATAAGCACCGTTGAATGCTTCTTAAGGGACTCATTTATCCATTTTGTGGTTCAAGGACTGCATTTCAATGGCAGACAAAACAGGAAAAATAATTTTTTTGCCACCAAATTTGTTTGTCTGATTTAAAACCTGTGCCATCACACAAATTTCTGAACCCACACAAAACTGTGTTCAGCAACCTTTATGTTCTACCTTACCATAATGCCTGCTAACCGGTAAGTTTAAGGCAAAAGTGATAATGTTAATTGTAGGCTAGGTAGTACAAGTTAGGAGAGCAGGAAGGTGGAGGGGCAAGCTCACCCACAAAGGTTTGAAAATGCAGACTCTCTAAAATGCCAATTTTCAGAGCCTTAAAGCAGTATTTCCACGTAAAGCATGTCCTAACAAGCTTCTCTCCTCCCCTTCCCCCTCCATCCTTTTTTTGCACTCATGCTTTTTTCACGCAGCCCAAAATAGGATGGAGGGGGGAAGGGGAGGAGAGAAACACTTGCTGACAAACCCCTCGAGTTTGTTCACCCACAAACAGGGTCTCTGATGGCAGAGAGATCTTTCAAGGAAATGTAGACAACTTATTTATGAGAGGATTTTGCTGAAATCTGAAAGACTAGAAGAAGTTTCCAGTAACAGTCCCTCCATGGCTGAAATTTCAGGAAGGATCTTTTTTTTTTAGTTGCTCTCAGTGGTGAAGGAGAACTTTGTGGAAGATTAAATTCACATTTGCCACTTCGAGTTGAGAAGGTATGATGTGTTTTAGAGCAATTTGTTGTTGGCTGAATTAAACTGACCAACCTCAGTGATTTAACACTAAGCTTATGTTATTGTCTCAGTACACTTTGATCTTATTTGTAAGCTTGCATCTTTAAGTCTTACAATTTTGATTTGCACAAGATTTTGCGACCTGCAAATAGCCAAACAGTCAAGTTGCTGAGCCCTTGGTTTATTATCTGCAGGATTTCTGAGACATCCTTAAGTCAAAGCTATGTTTTGCATCAATTCCCTCTACTGTCAATGCACTGAGTCAATGCACTGAGTCAATGCACTTTTGTTTTTGATAACACAATCAAGATTTCCAGGTCATTATTTCTGTACTCGTCTCCTACACTCATGTTTGCCCACCAAAGGCACACCAAAGACTTCATTTTGGCAGCACAGCCACTGGAAATGCCATCTGGATAGAATTTGCCATTTTATTCAGGAATGCCTGATCTCTTTGGTGAGATCAACACTGGTACAATCAAGAAGCCGAGTTGATTGACAACTCCAACATGTTATTTTTTAGGTGATTTTCGAAGTCGAGGAGCTTATCCACAAGTGTTTCCTTCTTCCCTCCTCTGAGCCCCACACCATAACTTTTTTGCGCTTGCCCTATTCTTGCATGGCTCAAAAAATAAAAATTGTCTTCTCACTCGCTGGAAATGATTGCTGCAAAGGCCAATCTTATAGCAGTAATGACACACCTTTAACTACAAGTGTTTCCTTGTTCACTAAAAAAATGCAATATTTTTACAACAATATTGATGTTCATGATAAACAAATTAATGATCACTAGAGGTAGATCTTATCATCCTCCCTTACAACAAGGGAAAGGAGGCAGCTGAATGCAGTTACATGTACTGGAACATGAAAACCACCCACAATTGCCAACAAAACTAGTAACCAGCCAAAATGACCCAAACCCACCTACATGTACAACCACCCAACACCCTATATATACATGTACAACCTAAAAACTGGTTGTTTTCACTGACCATTAGGCCTCCACACCCTTCACAATGGCAGTAACATAACAGTACTAATTAACACTACTAGTTAACAATATGTAGGAAGAATTATTACAAAACTGAAACTTACTAGTTTGCAGAGGTCTCAACGCATTGGGCTTGCTTTTAATGATTGGAATAAAAGGAGTATTACTGTTGTCAATCTTATCTTTGAAGTTCAGCTGTGGGCGTTGAATGTTTTTGGCCATAAGAAAACGAAAACTGGTGTCCTTTTTTCCTGAAGCCTCCTTCTGTAGAATGAGAAAGAAATAGGAAGGCTTATCAATTAAAAGTACTCTACAAAATAATGACATTGCAAACTCTGCCTCCCACCTGTTGGGATTCTAACTTTGTTGTTTATTTTAATCATTTGTTCCATTGGCCCGGAAAAGCCCCTCAAAGGGAGTGCTCAATTAAGTACTATTTTAGTGTTTTATTGGTCTTCAACATTCATTATCGTTCCCGTCAACATTTTGGGATGTAATGTATTGATCTTATCAGGCTTTTCAATCTGAATAGTTACAGTATCATTGACTTCCCACTCTGCCCTTTGGCCTGCTTCTTCTTCCTGAGAGTGTTACATCACTTTTCGCTGATCCAAAGACTGCTGCATATGGAATTGTGTTTATGGCTCTGTGGAATGTCGCATGCAAATTCACTGTGTGGCTTGTTTCTCCAGTAAAACAGCACAATTGTTTAAGATCCTCATTTGCCTTGCTTATAATTATAGCTCTCACGTCCTTTCCTTCTACATTCTGTTTGAGCATTCTACCAGTCTTTGCCTTGTGAGGGTTATTTGATTGCCATGTTTTCATTCCATTTCATTCTGTTTTGCAAAATGTTGAACCATCTCCTTTGTAAGTTCTTTGCTATTGACACATGGTATCTGTTTTGCCAAATGTGCATCTGTTTGGGGTAGCCAAATGTATAGAAGTATGCCCTCGGGATTATCCAGCATTTTTAGTGGCTGCCTTTCTGTGCAGGGGATAGGGAATTAGTGTGGTGATCAGTTACTGACATGATGCCAGTATATAGATTGGCATATTTACAAGCACAATTTCTGAAATCCATTAAGTCTATTTCAGTGAGACTCAGGAAAGCTTCACCTTGCAGTGGTCTCATCACAGACTTCACTCTGTCAGTTTGTGACTTCTGTTCTGAATGTATTTTGCATAAGCTAACAAAGATATTCACCATATTCTTACTTATTTTACAACAATTTCTATTACTTAGCTATTACTCCATCTTTTGTCTTTCTTTTTGTCATTTTGTAGATGGCTTAGTAATCTTGCACAGAAATGTGCAAGGTTAGGGTTAGGGTTCCTCTGGACCCCCTTTTCAAAATTTTGGGGTCCACTGAATATACCCAATCGGCCAACGCAATGTTTTACCCAAGTCAAATCCTTTGAAAGTGAAATATTTTTGTCCCAAATATTTCCATATCATTTAAAATGTTTGCTTCATTGAATACAAAAGCTAAGAACGTTAACCCTGGAGATTTGAATTGGGTACAACACTGAGTAAGCTGATTTGATCTATTATGTTGGGAGTCAAGCTAATTTTAAATATTCAACCAGATTCACTAATAATCCATGACTCCTGCTTACAGTAGTTAAGTTTATTGACACTTAGAACTCTACATTAAATTATCTTTGGTGTCTTTATTTCTTATTGCCTACATGCATATAATTATGGCTTGGTGCAACACCTTTTCAGATTGAACAATAAGCATCTTTGGTTCCCATGTTGAAAGAAACATGACATTGTGACCATCGAACTTGATGGGAATGATGGAATTGGCAAGTGACACATACTTTACTGCCATAGCGTGGTAAAGTGTGACGTCACGGTCCATGACAACCAAACAAATGTTCTAAACAAACCCGATTTGCAAACACATCCCTTTTCGATTTCAGTCGCCTGAAAATTGTCCACTGATATGTGACCTTTTTTACCCCTGTAACTATCGTTCTGTTTCACAATTGACCTTGATCTTCGTGAAATTGTCCATGATTTGTTAAAACCAAGGGTTCAAAGCTTTTAGTGCTTTAAAATCAGTGGTCGGTTCCGGCAATTCTACTTTTTACAAAAAACGTGGATTACAAAAATGAAAAATGCCTTAAAATCAAGGTCTTTATTTGTATTTTACACTCAAAACAAAAAAAAGGACACCCTTTTTTTAACTTCGACCCGCCGTTATGAAAACCTGAGAAAAGTGCCCCCTTTTCTCATAAAAAGCAGGACATTTTTAGGATTTGTCTTCGATATAAAGTGAACCAACTTTCTTGAGTAATATTTATATCTCACTGATCACAAAAAAGCGAGAGGAAAATTTCTCGACTTTTTTCAGCTTTTTGCCTTTTTATACAAAGTCGAAAAAAGTCGACTTTTTTTACCTTTCTTTGTTTCGACTTTTCGGCTGGCAGCTGTCAAGGTGACAGCTGTCAACATTTAGTTGACGCGCCTTTTTTTGCGCCGTTTGTTGACTGGTAATCAACTGTGACTTTCAGTTTGAATTTGGCACCGACCATTATGGAATATTTTGCAAGTAATATTAACGTGATAAGGAGTCAGATAAAAGCAAACAAAACATACAAGGAGATCAGTAATCTATTCATGCAAAGGTTTCCGGATGTAAGAAGAGGCTTCTCTGAAAGAAATTCTAAACACGGTATAGGCAAATTGAATGAAGCGGAGATAGATGCTGTCATTCGACAGTGTGTGAGGGAGGTAAGACTTCCTGCATTCCATTTATGTTTCGACTTTGTGTTGTTATATATTACATTATTTGAGACAAATTCGTCTCAAATATCAGGTTGGACCAACTTATGGGTGAAAAATGATGATGGGCTATGTTCGTAGCAAGGGATTACCACTAAGCGGAAAACAGATAGCGAAGTTGTTGAGACCTGTGAATCCAGCGGATCATGCGAGACGAAGGGAGGACATGGTGCGTCGAAGAAATCCGGTTCCCTATAATGCACTTTACTGTGGGAACAAGCTACATCGTGACCAAAATGAAAAAACTGGGGATGTATGGACGTAGGTTTTATGCACTTAGCGATGGCTGTAGCTCAAGAATCATCAAACTGTTTTCCATGCCTAAAAAAAATGCAGTCATTATACATGCACATTTCAGGTTTGTCAAATAATCAGGAATATGGTATCACTTTCCCCTTCTTTGTTTGTAAAACCTAGTCTTATGCTAAACCCTTCTCTGCCTCTTTTAGGAGATACACGCATTTTGTATTCTTAGTTGTTGTAATTTTTATAATTTTTTAATACCTTTTTGTTGTTAAGAGAGATCGGACTCAGGAGGGTGCAGGAATCGTGGAATTCGCATCCGATTGAAGGTTAGACTCGCGGCATAGAAGAACACATCTCAGTCAAGAACATGTTTTACTCAGTGTTCCTTAAAAACAATGTTCGCTTTGAATGAGAACCAACTGACTTCCTCAAACAAGACGTCAAACAAGTTATGTCATTGATGCATTAAACTATCAGAAAGATATTACTTTATACCTAATGTACTGTTCAGTATTACTGAGAGAGAAAGAGTTAAAAAAATTCCAAAGGTTTACGAGGCGTTTTTCCTATTTGAGAAAACGCTTTCTTTTTAAGTAAAGCAGTTCTAAACTGAGGACAATTGTTTTCCAAGAAATGATTGCTTTATGTCAGTTCTTCCAGTAAACCATCATATACTCATCGCGTATGTGTCACAGATGCTTTACGGGTTCTTGACCGTCACGCGTTTTATCAACTACTAAGATTCTTGAGTTCGAGGTCACATCTGTTTACTATTTATAACCCGTTTTCTCTTTCTTTGTGCTTTTTTTCTTTTTGTTTTACAGAAAACAGCGCTTGAATTCCAGATATAGTTGCACAAAGGATGTGTAGAGTACCCCCAGTAAATCCATCTTTGGTTCCAAGTGTCGAGGATGCTATTCAAATGTACACTGATGCTGGAGGCACCATAACACTCAATTCTTCGTTTGGGGTGGATCCCCTGGCAAGCAGTGACGCACTCATCAATCAACGTGAAACAGAATTTACACAGAATAATCCCTCTTTCGACGATATTTACAGCAACATTATAAATGGAGATGGGTCCTTTATGGCCGCTGCAGTCTTGTCATTTATTAACATCACTAGAGATTTGACACCTTGACTGTTAATGCAAAATATCAACGAGTTCAGTTGAGTTTAAAAATGTCAAATCTTTTTAATGAATCAAACGGTGCTACCTGTACTATCATGATATCATGAAACAGTGAGCAATTTAGAAAGGTAGTTAAGTTAAAGCAAGCTCAATACTAATTATTCCTGTTCCTGACGCCACGGATCGAATGCCGCTGCCCAAAAGGATCGCAGCAAACATGCAAAAATCTTAATAACAGGTGTTTGTGGTCTTTTCATAACAATATACAAACTAGTCCCTTCTTCTGCTAGGATTTCATGTTGAATGTATATGGTTTTATATGCCGTAGTCCCGCAGGATTGACAAGTTAAAGTTAATACATTATGTGTACAGGCGCGGAATCGAATGTACAGTTTCGTAATTAGCTTTGTGTATTGTCTTATCGTTGTAACACCGTTTTGTTCTGTCACCTCACGTGTTCAATAGTGCTCTTGTCTTAAGTTTCTCGTTCATTAGCGTTCTTTGTCATAGTAGGTCGTTTTTCGTACTTGTTAGTTTTTCATTTTGCATATTACTATATAATGGTGACTTGTTAATATTAGTTTGTTCAGTGGTAGTTTCGGGTCAAGTAAGTAAGTCAGTATAATTCAAGAAGTCAAAGTCTAGTGTAAGTCAAGTCCTCAAGTATCCTGTCATCACATTCGTCTTGTAAGTATTCGTCATTCTCCTTCAGTTTGTCATTTTCTGTACTTACCCTATTTTCGCTTAGTCGGTGTATTTAACTCTGTTCGTAATTTATTTGTTTTCAGTTACCGTGCCCGTATCGTGCCCATTACATTCAAATCGTTTTTAATAAGGGACGTGTTATTAGCGTTTGCGACGACATTATGCTCATTCTCGTACGAGAGTTAACTCTGTATTCCTTCTCACTGAGGAAAACTTACAAAACAAGTTTAATCTACCTAAAACCTGCTGCAATTACCGAAATTTCAAAGCTAGCAATCTATAACAAATCTTCTAGCAAAGGAGAAAAGTGTAAATTAGGGAGTACATAGATACTTACGGACATGTCATGTGTCCACATTTGAACTACAGAACTGTTACTACGAAAATAACTGATCTGTGAATTGGGCCAGAATTTTCTTATCACTGCTCCACCCACTTTCTTCTACTGCCCCACCCACTTTTATCGATGAATTCCAAGAATTCACGCACCCCACGTGAACAGCTTTTTGTTCTGTACGACACTGAACTCGCGTCGATCGCGGTCGGTTAAAGTTAGCTCCACTTTAGTTTGAACAAGATGGATAGATATGAATTTAAGGTCAGAGGTCCAAAAGAAAAATGTGTAAAGCTTTTTTTGTCATCAGAGGAAGTTAAAACATTATGAATGGAGTACTTGCTAGATCGTATCTTGACAAGATTTACTGGCCTTTGCGGCAACGAACTGAGCTTAAAATACGCAGACAACAATGACTGGATCGAGCTCCCCACAGATGACTTGGATTCATTTATCGACATGATAGAAACTGCGAAAGACTCCACAAGAGAAAACCTCAAGGTGATTGAACTAAAGATATGCGAGCTAGCTCAAACTCCACAAGAAACTGCTTCACATAAGCGACTCCGCACTTCGCCATCGCCACAATGGAAATCCACTGTGGCGGGAAGAATTCATGAGCGTGGTAACGGTAACAGAATTCATCGATAAAAGTGGGCGGAGCAGTGATAAGAAAATTTGGGCCCATTTCACAGTTCGTAGTAGCGTACCCGTTACATGAAATTACGCATAGGGTGTTAACACGGCTGGAACTCAAACTTGGTTCTGGAAGACTTTTACTCTGCAAAATAGGACGCTGATAAAGGCGCGATATCTTTTATGTTGACGCTTGTTTCAGTTCTGTTCAGGGTGTTAGGACTCTTTGCTGAGTTTGCTTTTTATACTCTTGTCACGCACGCAACCATGCAACTTTTTCCAAATAAAACCTTTTGCACGTGTTTATTTTTTAATTTTTAATTAGTAATTTTCGACGGAGGAATACAGAACCTACTTTTTAGAACTGGGCTGCCGAATCATTCAAATCACGTTGATAGACATCCGGATTACACACGTTAGCCGCATAGTCACGCAAAGTAGTATTAAAGTTTCAAGGTCTGCCCAGCAATGCAGTCTTGATTGGCCTAGAGCTGACGGTGCAAAAGACTTAAGTTTCGATTATGTCTCAGTAGAGCACTTTAGATAAATAATTTTAGGAGTTTTGGTCACTTTTTTTTAATCACCACTTTTTATGCCATTTTAGATCATTTTCAACACCTTTGTAGGTCATTTTAGGTAATATTAGACCACTGCTGCAGACCTCAATCCTTTTAGTAACCAACCAACTAATTAAAGCAACTTACCGTTTGTGGTCTCTCCACCTATGACAGGCAAATGTTTTGCATCCAGAAGGATCACCTCAAAGCCTAATTGCTGTTTTAATAGCCTCTGTACTTCACCGCCCGACAAAGTTTCTTCAGTGAGCGACATATGCACCTGGAACGTTTCTCTGATTTCTCCAGACGGCAGCAAATCCACCACAACAAGCGATTTCTTCCATGCCACTTGACCCTTCTTTGTCGTGGTGAAGGTCGGTCGTTTTAGTACAAACTGCGCACTCTGTCCAGGGGGAGGGTTGAGATTTGTTCTTGTGGCTGTCCTCTGGAAGGAAAGAGGTATACCAAGTGACGTAGACTGCACTGCGGGCACTACTGAGCTAACTGAGTTCGGACTCATTCGTTCTCCGTTTACGAAGTACGTCTTCTCCAAGTCCTCTACGTGGTAAAAGCCAGAATCTGATGGCAGAATTATCTCCCCTTCTTCGGAGGAAATATAGATCCCCTGGATTAAATCGAGCCTGAATATCATGGCCAGATTACTGTAGTTTAAAGTTGAAGACTTAAGTTTGACCTCTTTCTCGTCCATCTTAATCTTGATGTAAACGTCCGACATCTTCAAGCATTGAACACAAAGTGTGCAACGCTTGTAAATTAACGTCAGGACTGCTCAGAATTTCCCGCCATTTTTTGACAGCTGTCAGTCGAGAGGCCCAAAGATTGGGATTCCTGCCTTTTTTTGACAACTGTCTGCCAAAAAGTCGAAACAAAGAAAGGTAAAAAAAGTCGACTTTTTTCGACTTTGTATAAGAAGGCAAAAAGCTTAAAAAAACTCGAGAAATTTTCCTTTCTCGCTTTTTTGTGATTAGTGAGATATAAATATCACTCAAGAAAGTTGGTTCACTTTATATCGAAGACAAATCCTAAAAATGTCCCGCTTTTTATGAGAAAAGGGGGCACTTTTCTCAGGTTTTCATAACGGCGGGTCGAAGTTAAAAAAAGGGTGTCCTTTTTTTTTGTTTTGAGTGTAAAATACAAATAAAGACCTTGATTTTAAGGCATTTTTCATTTTTGTTATCCCCGTTTTTTGTAAAAAGTAGAATTGCCGGAACCGACCACTGATTCTTTAACCCTTTTTTTTACTTCAACATTTGCCAGTGATGGTGCAGTGTTTTTCTCCCAATTGCAATCATCAGTCTGAAAGCCACAAGTGCAAGTTTTTCCATTTTCCAAAGGATGACAAGGATTACAATCAATGGAAAAATCTGATAAGGTAAGTTGAGTCGTTGTGCAGAGAGCAACAGGCCGTCATTATCACGATCATGACCGAAATTGAAGTTTATGTGTATTTGTTTTTCTCTTTTATAGGAGAGCTGACTGAGAGCCGGTCTCTAATTCAAGGGTTTGTAGCTGTCATTTTCATGATGAGATTAAAAGTAATGTAAACAAATTATTTCCCTGTACTCCACCACCAAAAAAAAGGCAGAAACTCAGAACCATGAATGAAAACAAACCACCTCCAGTGACACAAGAAAAGGTGAGCGTTGAGAGAACCCTCAAGGAAAAAACTGCTGCAGCAAAATTCACAATCCTTGAAGCCAAAATGGACGTCGTGAGAAACGAACTGAGTGATTTAAAGGGAAAAGCACAGTATGGACGAAGAACTTACTCAGTAGCTACAGTGAATGAAGAAGTGCTTCGAATGGAAACTGGTCTTCCAACCAAGGAAGTATTTCAAATTGCTGTGAGATAGATTGAATGGTTTAAAGATAACATCAACTATTACTACGACTGGAGGGTTACTTGTATAAATTTACATGTAGAAGACCAGGTTTTCATCACTTTGATGAAGCCTAGACAAAATTACACTAACCTCCATTTGGCTCAACTCTTTTGTACTAGCATTACGACTGTGACAAACATTGTTTTGACATTTGCCCGTGTGCTTCACAGTTCAGGTTTAGATGATTTGATGAGCAGTGTGCCTTCCAGGGAGAAAATAGCGATGAAGGTGATGGAAACAACTCACCAATACTGCTCCTCCCCCTCTGCAACAATATGCTAAAAAACAAACTGAAGCAGTGAATGAGATACGACATGCCGTCGAAACAAAACGCCACTAACTAAGTTTGATGACAATATTAAACATGCAGTGGAGCAGAATAGTGGACAATAATGGCGTGTGGAAATGTCATTTGAAACTTGGGCACACAAGAAAGATTTGCACCTTTAGTCCATGTAAATCTGCCTTTTTTGTGGTTTTCTATTAAAGCATACAGCTGTAACAGTGAAAAAGTGGAAAGATCAAACTTAGACAAAGAGGTCAACCACCTTGAAGGGAAACTGAGAACAGCAATCAAGGATTTAGACAACGCAACTCGAGCAGCAAACAAGGTTGTTTATTCGGCTAACAAATGCATAGAAGACGTTATTGTAAATGAAATGCCAGACAGGTACGTTAATTTTCTCATGGGGTGCAAAAGTGGGTACTCTTCAACGAAGATGTAGCAACTCTGCCAAGATACCTAAAAGGAAAATTCACATCTCGGGAGAATATCAGAAAACTCCTGACTGTTGTTACTAAAGCTGATGCGACTCACACTAAGCACACATCTCAGTCTGCTGGTGCTAGTGACACATCAGTTTACTCTGGTGTTTGCCAATGAACTGATGACAGGATGAGTTCACAGGAAAGGTTACTCTCCAAAGATTATGCAATAAAATTTCCCACTGAAAAAAAATCCTGCATTTCCATGATCTGTACTTGTGAGGTGAATGACTTTGAGCTTGCACTAGAACCACAACAACAAGAAATGGAGTCACCAGGTAAATGTGAGAGCTCGTCATGCTCCGATTTCAGTCCAGCTATGCCGCAAGCAAGCAAACAACCTGTTAAAAAATGTTAACTTTCCATTCTCTACAGCCAGTGAAAGTGTCACAGAACCCTGCGATTTAGAGTTTGAAGCAAAATTTGTTACAGGTGTGCCACTAGCATGAAAGTTTATTGCATTAATATAATTTGATACCCGTAGTTATATAGGGTTGAAATTTTCCCATGCATTGCAAATGACCTTTTATCCTGCAAGTACACTGTACCTTGAAGTTTTAAACAGGAAATAATCTAGCATCCTCACAATGCTCCAGAAAACACAGAATAATTGCCAGTGTCTGACTTTTTTCCCCTGAATCACGGATCTACAGTGTAGACAGCTGTCAAAAGAATGCCACACATTTTTCCCAGTGTTTGCATGTTTTCAATGAGGGTTGTTTCTAGAGAGACTACTATGAAGTACATTGAACTCATTTACAGGGTCTTTTGCACAGTTTTTAGGTAATTCCATAACTTAATTGCACATATCGCGCAAAATTTGGCTGCAATTTTGCAAAATGACCAAAAGCACTAAAAAAGTCACTTAGCACGTTGTTCCACTGAGCCCTTCATATTGCCCGCTGCTTTTGATTTGCCTTATTGCTTTTTCAGAAGCAAACTTAAATCTCTAAGCAAGCAGTAATCTCAAAGAACCCACGCATGTCACCAGGAGAGATGAAATTTATTGCTGTGTACAGGGATTCCTTCAAGTCCATGTTTGTCAGTTCCCACATCTGGTACTTGAGCAAACATTTCAGTTTGCCAAAAACATACACTGTATGTCACCGCTTGGTAGCCTGCGTTGAACTGCACTGCACACTGGGGTTGTCGAAGTTGTTCCACGTGGCAAATCGCCATTCTCATGCAAATACTCAAGTATTTCCGCATATCATATAGATGCTCTCTGTCTTTTGAGAACTTCTGTGAGTTGCAGATCTCCTTGGGATAAGCGACTTGGATTTCCTCCCCCGTGTTTAGTTGGGCCAAGGTGCCAGACTTGCAGTTGTTTCTCCAAATTTTGGAAACTCCAGCCGCCGAAACATTCATATTGTTTACGATATCAACAAATTGTCCCGGAAAAACTGCTGTTGTTGGGTCGCCTCCATGTTGAATTATTTGAGTGGCAGCAACCTTTCTGGCTCACACAACACATTTTCACAACTCGCTTTTTCCCAAGAAGAACATTGTAATTCCCACCTAGCAATGTGTGGTATTTCGCCGTGCAATGCAATCAATCAACCGTTACAATGAACGCAACACCTGATGATGTTAAACACTTAACCTGAATCTGCTGTACATGTACCAACCCTGAATCAGGGGAATGAGATTTAAAAAAAACTGTGGTTCTCAGTTAATGATACAAAATTTTAATTACTAGCCACATGTAATGAATAGACCATTAAATTACTTTTAAAATTACTTCATCATTAATTTTGTTTTCCCATTGAGACTCTGTGACTGTTCTCTAAAGAATTTTTGTTAACCTTAGGCATTTGCACATTGGTAGAAAGGGAAAAAAGATAACAGCACTGTCACTTCCAATGAGACTGTCACATGATCTGAAATTGGCAAATTTCAGACACAGCTGAAAAGGCCTGTTTAAGCTTACTGCAAGATAGCTTAGGTGTTACCTTCCTTCTGTTCCAGCTGGATACCACTGGTGTTCCTTGTTGCCCTGGTGCCCCACCTACTGTCTGATTTGCTGCTTTGTTTGATTTAGTGAACCCTGCTGCCTCATCAAGGTGTGTGTCCTAAACATGAAAAAGAGACATCTGTTTTTGTTTATGCAGGGTTCAGCTAACAAATCACAGCAAAATTTGTTGTGGTTTGTCAGCTGTCAACAGCCCTTTCTACGAGACTTCGGAAGACACTACTTACCACGCCTTCAAGGATGATGTCATTAGCTTCCACAAGACTGTCAAGCAAGTCATCACTCTCAGGATCAACATCAAAACTATCACTTGGCCAGTTACACCGTACTCTCCAATGATGCAAAAGATTACCCATGCTGACAAAAATACACATCTCAGAGTTAAAAACAAACATCCAGTCTTGGCATGGTAAATACAGTACCGCTCAAAAGTAAGTTACCAGTCGCGTCGCGTTTCAGGCGCTACGCGATTCGCGTAGCGAAGGACTCACTGAAGCGGAAATGTCTGGCATACAAATTAAGCTTAATTTGCTTCGCATAGCGATTTACAATGCATTTGAAACGTCCAGTTTAAGTGATTACCAGCCTAGTGTGATGGGAGCCTGCACAAATTCCTTTTGTAAACAAATCAGAACCCGATTATGCATTGTGATGCTCGAGCGTTCGTCACGATTTACAAAATTGCTGTTTGTCGGCTTATCATCTTAACTCTTTTCTTAATTTGGCGGGACGATATACTGTAAATGTTTATCAAGTATATATTCGCTACAAACGATGTTGTTACACGTATTCAGGGCTCAAAGTTTATTTTGGCTCTGGGAGCACTTGTGCGACCAGGTGTAAATTTTTAGGCGCACTGCCGAAATTTTAAGCGCAGGGTTGAAAATTTTAGGCACACAGCTTCAAATACTTGGAGCACCTACTCTAAAAGAATACTTAATTAACGTTCGAAAACGAGCGACTCAGGCTTTGTGTTGCAATATTGGCCTATTCCGGCAGTATTGAACATAACGAAAACAAATAAAAGAATCAGGATATTTCACAACTTTATTATTTGGTGCTTGGTTGTGTTATATCTATGTTAAATTTATATTTATCAATCGGAGTATGTTAGTATGGTCAGGTGAGTAAGCACTAGAGAAGTCGCACTGTATTTTGGCTTTTAAGGTGCGGTGGTGCGACCACACATGATTTTTTAGGCGCACAGCCAAAATTCTAGTCGCATATGCGACCAGTTGGTCGTTAACTTTGAGCCCTGGTATTCGCGTATTTATTATGATCCTTTCCCTGATTGGTAAAAATTTGCATAAGCACATACCGACGGCACGCGTAATTTGAGATTTAAAACAAACCCATTCAACTCTGAGTGTGAGATGTCCGTTTCTAAATGCATAAGATTCATGGTTTCTTTTCAGTGCACAAAAATGCGTGTTAGAATGTTTGTGTGCTTAAAAACCTCTATACAGCATATATCATTCTTATCCGCCGTCACAATCGAAAGGTCACAACAGGTCACAACGGCTCCTTTAGGAGCCACAAATTAAGCGAAAATGACAACCAACAATATCAGCTATCAAATCCTTACTCTTTCAGTCTACTTTGTATGCGTACACTTTTTTAAAGCGTTTCACGGCCTAAAAAGATTAAATTGTGATGGAAATAACTCGCACAATATACAAGCCAACAGAACATCATACAGTAAAACCCAAAACGCTTAAAAGATTAACAGCCGAGAAATGACAGTTTGAACATCGCGAGCTACGTACGCAAAATTTCGATTTCGTTTCTATGAGATTTTCTAGCAAAGGTAAATGGAGTCCTATTACCTTGAGTATCTCTTAAACACTAATTCCCAATTTTCTTGCATGTAAGACTAGACCCCACATATATTTATGACAGTAACAGATGACTTCTGTAGATAGTTATAGCTGTACTGCTGGTACACTGTATGTGCTTATGAAGCATACAGTGTGGTTCTAGGTATTTGCTAACTTGCTTATCACTTGTTAATCTTAAAAATAAGCCATGTAATGTCAGACTTGGTTGTCTTAAAGTCGCTGTCATCTTAAACAATTTGCAGTTTCCCTTGACCTAACTTAAAATGCAGTTAAATGCAATTTAACAAAGTTAACAACAAAGAGCAGCGCAGATTCACCGCACAGTTATCTTCAAAGAGCAGTACATGTAGCAGTCAGCGGTGCATGGCCTAGGCACATGCCCACGTGGTTCTTCAGTTACATGGCCACACTTCTTGGAGATCTTGCAGGCCTTCTTGTGCTGCTTTGCCCAGTTGGCTTGCTTCATGGTTTCTTCTCTCGTTTTAGGAGTTTTTCTTTGGTCAGTCTTTCAGATAGTATTGCTGGTTATCATCATTTGTTTGTTTTCAAGAATGCCAAGCCAAACTAATGATAGTTTAGCGGCAGATCAGTCTACTCCCATTACGGTTTCTTTGGGCACTTCTTCTAGCAGTTTCGCACCGATTTCTTCCTCCACGATGATGTCCACATTGCTTGAAGAGCAGTCTGTGGATACAGCATTGCCAAATGTGATAGCTAAAGCAGTGAACAGCACCTTGCCGAGCCTTTTACTGGGTATTTTTGCGGTGCTGCATGAGCAAGTTGATCCTGTGAGGTCGGCAATTCCATCTCTGGTCAATCCTCCTGTTTCTTATTCCGTGACTGTCGCTTCACCTTCATTTGTGTCATTGGCGCTGACCTCCTGCATTTCTGCCAGCCAGTCGTTCACGACAGGTGTTTGTTTCCACTTTTTCGACACTAGCCAACCCGGTGTGCAGTTTCCCACTGTTATTACCATCTCATGTTGGGTTCTCGTTGAGCGGGCCGGTCACTTCATCTCCAAGTGGTTTTCTGTTGTCTTCTTTGCCGTCTTCAGTTGCCACGGGTCAAGATTTTGTCATTGGTCCAGGATACTCTCCGATACCTTTCAGGCTGGTTTCTAAATCTCTTCTGGCTTCTTTGTGGATCTCGTTGATCTCCTGCCTGACAACCTAAAGGGCAAATGATAATGAATCGCAGACCATCCTTGAAGGAAAACTAGTGGCGACTTCGTCAAAAAAATGCTCGGTGGAGATATCGGACATCCTCACTTGGGTCGAGGCTTTTTCCATTTATTCTCTTATCTTGTGCAGTTCTCACCCCTCCTTGCTTGTTGCAGCACAAGCTCTTGATGATGCAGTCAACAAAATAGTTCCCAGCTCATGCGTGGCAGAACTACGATACAGCTTTCAGAAATGTCGTTTTCGCCACCTCTGCCAATACTGCAGCAGTGAGTACCGAGGGCGCCTCTGTTCATTTCGATCATCATCGCAGGCTTGCCAACCCCAGTAACTGACTATCAGCAACCAAGCGACAAGCTCTGTCGCAACCAGCAGTTATCAATGACTACCTAAAAGCTTGATCTTGAAATCTTGCAGACTGCAGGTGCATCCTATAATGCTTGCCACAGGCAAAACTTCTCTCGTAATCCAAACACTCATTCCTTAAGAAAAATTTCGTCTTTTGCAGAAAATCCATGAAAAGTTACACATCTGGGAACAACAACGACTCACTGAACCATTTTATCCTGTCTCGTCACTAAATTTTGAGCCTGTAGTGTGCACAGTGACCTCACGCTTAGTCCCCGAGCCTGCAATATGCCAGTCAAAATGGCAAATGTGCCCAGTGCCCAGTCTTTTTTTAAGTCCCGAATGGCCCATTCATTATAATAATTATGCACTGCTCTATTCAAATGTGACTAAAAGAGGATTATAAACAAACTACCTCGATTGAAAATGATCATCTGGGTGACTGGAGTCCTGAGAAGGACTGTTTTTGTTGACTGACGTTTCAACATCCGAAGTTGGTTTGTAGTGCTCTTATTATTATGTGGGATGCGTAGGCAGACCACGTTATAGTTTCGGGCCGGTTTCATCGTCATTGTAGTCTCATATGGCAATTAGCCACGTGCTTTTGCTTGTCACTGAAGTTAAGCCCTGCTGGCCGGGGTTATAACTCGGATGGGTGACCTTCTCTGAAACCGGTGTTGTTGGCTTTTTTTTTCTGGTCGTCTTTTTTCAATTTTATTCCTGTCCTTTAAGGAAACATGTGACGCTGGAATCGCCAAACGGTGCAGCTAGTTGATCAGCCACAGTTCCTCTTTCTAAACGTGCTCATTTGTCGGAGAAAACCTTTTAAGTAAAGATTTCATTTTCACAGCGGCGTGACATAGTGACGTATTTGAATGATTGAAAAGAGATTGATTTGTTCCGTTCATTGCTCTTTAGTTGCGTGTTTTCAACTGTGAATAATTTACATTCCAGTCGAGTGTGACAAGCTTCGTAATCTTTGCATTTGTCCTAACGAAAAGAAAACAATATTTTTAAGTTTCACTGTTTTGCATTTTGTACGCTTGACTGTTTTAACACAAATTTGCATAGTTTGACAATTACAGGACTTGGTATCGGGGTCAGACAGCGCAACATTCATATGCATTTCAGCGATTTGGGAGATAAGTCTCCTCAAGTAAACCATAACAGGGGTATAAAGTTGATTGGTGTTTTTGGATGGTGTTAAATGACTTTATTTTTTACTTACTGTCCACCGCATGCAATTCACGCGGCACAAATAACCTCGAAATGAGAGTGCCGAAATTTTTTCGATTATGCTTTGATCAGCAAATTCGTATCGAATGCATCACTGGTGGCGAGGAAACTAGTTAACCATTGTGTCTATGGCTACCCGCATAACCAGTCAAATTTTGCGGCAAATTACGCATGTTGACGCCTCCATGGTCTCATATGGCAATTAGCCACGTGCTTGTGCTTCTCACCGATGTTAAGCCCTGTTCCCTGGGGTTTTCTTCTGGTTTGCGAAATAGTACAAGCAACACCACCGGCAACACCGTTCGTTGATGCTGTACTGAATGTTGTCATAAACATTTGTATTCAAGTTTAATTTATTTGTTCGTATAAACACTGACTGTTGAGAGCCATTCGCCGATCAATGCATCCCACGTGAACGCCTCCAGGCGTCTTGTTCATTTATAAATCATTTTTATCTACAAATATAATACACTTGATGAATCCTTAACCAGTTCAATTACTTGACGGAATCATGTACTGCCTGACAATAAAACAAAACTCAGTGATCAATACTATAAATAGCTGAAGTTTACTTTAAAATATTCCTATTTCAGTCCATATGTGGCATTATCAACAGTTTTCAAAATTTCTGACCTTGTAATTGAACCAGTGACTTTTGAAAGACTACACTCTGTGAAGAAAACATTGAATTACAAATATAGACTTTTGGAAGAAGCCAGGATAGAAAGATTGGCACAAGATGCTTTACAAAATCACTTAGTGAAGCGATAAAATGACTTACATTTTGCTGCCATGTCTTTCAGTTAAACATGGAAAAACACCAAAAAGTCCAAAAAAAGAGAGTAAAATATGGGATGTCATCCCCTCCCACTTCATCGACTTCTTCCTCTTCTGCAAGTAAGTACTAGCACTAATAGTAGTATAAGTAGTAACAGTAGTAGTAGTAATAGCAGCAGCAGCAGCAGAAAAATAATTATTATGACAATGATGATGATGATGATCATGATGATGATGAAATTTATATAACTCAAACATTCTACGTGCTTTACAATGGAATAGAAAGTTCATATTCTTTAACATTACCACTAAATATTTACTATTTCTCAATAAATATTATCCACCTGTCTTTACAATTTCTACCATTTACTCAAGAAATCACCCAACACGACTAAAAAAAAATAAACAAAAAGGCTATTAGAAACCCGTTTTAAAATATTTATTACTATTTTTAATCAGGCTTCACTGGATATGTGCAACAAGTTAATGGTAACAGGAAGAGTGACCATGGTTCAAATCATTACTTTGACCTACCATTTGCAAATCTCAGAAGACAAGAAGCAGATAATAAGGGTTATGACCACTGGAATGGATGATACTACCAAAAACCAATTATTGCGAGACAAGCAACAGGCAGAACAGCCCATATTACCAATCTCCGTGTGGCATCTAGTGGCATGGTGTTCGTGCACAATAACACAGTCATCAAAGATATTCCCACAATGTCTGTTCCTTTCAAGTATGTACCACCTGCAGCTCTCCCAGTCACAAGTATAGCTGATGTCATCAGAAACAAAAAACAAGGTGATACGATAACAGTATCTGGAACTGTGAAATGGAATGGGGACTCAAAAACCCTAAACAACTCAAACCACAAGGTAAGACATGGAAAGTTGATGGACTCTTCTGGTGTAATTGACATTTCAGTATGGGAAGACCATATACTGCAGATCAAAGAAGGAGAATTCTTTCAAATAACCAACTGCAAGGTCAAGCATTTCTATGGCGAAAAACTGAGCACTTCACATGAAACAGTAATACAACCTGCTGAATAACAAGACATAACTGATGCTACCTTAAAAACGGCTGCCTTAAAACCACGCATTTGCTGTCCAGAAATACAAAATATTCTCATTGACATGCATGCAATATGCAACACCAAAGCCTGCAGGACCAGGATAACAGGAAATACAGAATCAAAAAACATGGTGCACTGCACATCATGCAATAGAGCAATGCTGGTAAGAAACTGCTACCTAGGGATCAACACCACCTTTCAACTAGAAAAAGACGACAAACACTACAATGTTATGGCATCTGCAATTATCTCGATGAAGATATCTTCCAAATTGTAAAGATAATGTTGATGAACTCATGGAAAAACTGCTGTTGCTGGAAAACGTAGACTTTGAATTATCTACCAATGGAAGAATGGTCACTGAAATGGTTGATCATCAAGACAAACCTGATGAACAACCAAAGGACAATTAAAATCACAACTATACAGTATGATCAAGAGCTACAACAATGCACATTAACATTACAAACAATGAACTGTGCAGTAGCATCTCTTTTTATATTATTTGAAAACAAAGTTAATGATATTACTGACCACATTCATGTTCAAATTTTATTCACAACGTTAATGTTCAAGTTTCATGTTCAAATGTTATTCATAGTGTTCATGTTGAAGTTTCAATACATTTTTGCATAGGACTTTTTATTATAATTATTAGGCAAAATATGTATCTTTTTAAGTCTCCATTTTGACACGAAATTTTCCAGATTTATTCAAATAACCAAACCTGTCAGATAACAGCAACAAGTTAGAAAAATACATGGTTATTCCCAATACACAGTCATTTCAGCACATATTCTCCACTCCATTTTATAAAAAAAGCGGGGGCAGCTTTAGTGAAAACTACTACTAGTTAATAGCAATGTGTAGTGCAATGGAATAGTCATGGCTTCTTTGCAATTGCTTACATGTAAGTTGCTCAAGCAACTGCGTCGATCATTCAAACTTCAAATATTTCATATCTGCAGTTTAATAATGGTATTTCATATTATAATTATGTTATAAAATGATTAGGATGGTGCAAGCACTCTCATTGGTCAAAAGGTGTTTAGATGAGAGTGGGTAAACACAGTTGTGACATCACAAGAATTTTGATTGGTTCATGTGTTGTCAGATGTGCATTTGATTGACTAGTAGGAAATATGATTGCCAAGAGCATGTATTAAGAAAATCTATTTCAATCAAGAAGCAACTAAACAACTTTTTCCTCAATTTGTTGAATTATTTTTGAGAAATCTTTCTCGGGGGTTTGCACAGCAGCTTAACTGCTGAATACCCCATCACTGATTTGCATTCTTAAAAGAATGCCATCAAATTCTAATAGTGGCAGGGTATTCAGCATTTACTCCTGCACAGCTGTCTCCAATTCTCCCAACCCCCCTCATGTTTAGACGTGGCTATGTAAACATGGAAAAAGTCCTCTATTGCTTACAGGTATCTTCTTACTTGCTTAGAAGTCTTGCACCCTGGGCTGTTCTAAATTCTCTGAAATCCGAGAAGCTGTAATAAAAATCATGATCCTCGCCAGCAGCTGGTAAGTTACCACATGATTTGATAGCTTCAACAATGGCAACCAGGGATTCCTAAAACACACATGCATTAATTTCGTATTTTATTATCACCCTATGCAACACAAGTGCAAGATCGGGTGTGACACTGCCCCAGTCAAAAAAGTATGCCGTGGAACACCAGTGAAGTTACGGGGATGGATTTTTTTCCAAGTAATTATGCCTTGAGTGTATTTTTAGTCACTCGCCCTGGTTTTGGCGGCTAAATCATCTCGGTAACCGGCCTGAAACTCATACGAACAGAAGAACTTAGACAAAACCAGGCAAGCCCAGACAGCCCCGTTACGGACCTGGCCCCAATTGTTCGAAAGGTGGATAATGCAATCCACCGGATAAATCGCTATCCAGTGGGTAAATGCTAGCAAATCCAACTGAGTTATCCAGTGGATAGCGCTTATATCCACCTTTTGAACAACTGGGCCCTGGACCTTATCAAATGTAACTAATTGCACGAGCATGATCAAACGCAGAGCCATGAATGAGAGCAATAACAAAAAGAGTCAGATAGTTCTTAGTTCCCTGGTCTACTAACCTGAGAAAATGTTTTTAGCTCTCCAATTCCGGGCAAAAACTCATCGGTCCTAACCAAACCTTCGTGCCCCACATGGTCAGCCATCTTTCAGTCCCATGAATCTGCACGATGACAATGAAGAGGCTGCCGATTGGTGTCCAGTACTTCTCTGCGAGCTGTTGAAAACAAAGATGGCGCTGAAAGTAGACGATGTTTCTTCTCAACTGGCTATTAAATTTACAAGTTCTTCCTTTGATCCTGAAAAATGTAAGCTGAGTTGCATTTCTATTTATATCCTGGAGAGTTTTCACACGCATCTTATAAGCTACTTTACGCTATGCAGGACCTCGTATGAAATGCTGAAACCTTCTTTTTCCCTCACCCAGATGTGAAGGATTTGTCTGCACAATGCGACACTGATGCCCAGCTACAAGATCATCGGAAGCGCATTCAAGGATTAAGCGAGGAAACGGCAGTCAGTTTGAAGAAAAATGTGTACAAGAATTACATGCAGTTCATCGAAACCTCAAAGGAAATATCTTGTATCCTAAGTTTAACAATGTATATACAGTGTGTTAATATAATGTTGCCCAGTTTCCGGCCAAAAGAAAATTGCACCGGCCGTTTTCCTCCGCCTTTTTCATTTTTGGACACCGAAGTATTCCGAAAGAAATACGAACATTTAACCTATCGATTGATGGTTCTGGCGGGCTTTTTGGTCGAGAAATGGAAGACTTTCGAGGAATTCCATCGAGGTGAGTAAAAGATTACCTGCTAATATTTACGCTTTCACTGCACGCCAAAGCGCCGCGTTTAAGTAAATAGCCCATTTCATAGGAAATATCCCAGGAACATGGATAATTTTTCACGAGGTTGTAGATTAAGGATGAAAGTGATCAAGGAATCTGTCATTGCTGTCTAGAATCAAGCAGTTCTTGAATTTCAGAAGTACAAATCTTAGCGACGACTTAATCTTGCAGCGCTAGCTTCCGGTCACTAAAGAGTACTTTGCTCCAAAACCCTTTTCGAAGATTTTTTAGAACTGAATGTTAAAATATAGTGCTCAAGAACTTCATGACTTGCTAGTGTGGGCCAAAATAATGTGAATGTAGTTATACTTTCGTTTGGGAGGTCACTGCTTCGTATTTAGAACACTAAAACCAATGTTAATGTAATCTATAGAGTGATATTCCGGTATCCTTCGAGCTTTATCAACGAAGATTTTGCTTTGTATTAAATGATGGAAAGTGGACTAGTTGGCCAGAAACTGGGCAACTTATTCACCTGTCACTGTAACTGTGACGAGCACCTTTCCCATCACCAGAAAATCTTCCGTTTTGGTCCTAGTTACATTTTCTTTCTGTTCTACCATCCAATGGTAGTGCTGCACAAGGGTCTGTATGGTACGTTTGGTGCAATATCGCAATTTCACAGGATGGTACTCTGTTAGATACAGGACTTTTCGTACAAAACCACAGTACGAGTGTACAGTAATGCTACCTTTAAACATGTTGGTCCTGGCAGTATGCATGACTTTTATCACCTGATCCTACAATCCTTTCCTTTAACCCACAATCCTACACATAGGAAAGGAGGGTAGGGCAGAGAGCGGCATAACAGTCCATTAATAGACCAATTTCAATGTTTTAAAATTAAACTTCAAACAATAAACATGACTTCGAGGCTCCGGGGAATAAAGTAGGGATTTGTACGAGTTTTTTTCCCGGAGCCTTCAGATGATGCCCTTTGTCTAGGAGTGAATTTTACCGGCAATATTAATGTATTGAAATTGACCTATTACCGTGATTATGGTATTTAGGATGGGTTAAAAACTAAGAAAGTAATACAATTGAAGCTGCACAAAGTACCAGTGAGGTGAACAAAGTAACAGTGGAGTCTTCGATGAGTTACTAACAATTCTTTCTGCAGTTGAGTGATACATGCAGGGCTTGAAGTTAACTTTTTAGCCCAGTAGCAATGGTTTGCTAGTGTTGTTCGTACTAGCAAACAGGTAAAACCACTAGCAAATTCTTGATGAAGTTGCTTTCCCTTTAAAGTAATATCTGACTAATTGATTAGATTTGATACTTTGCATTAATGACCTGAAAAGTTTGAAGTTTTTAAATAAATTATTTGGTCTCCTTTGTCGTTCTCCTGACAGCCACCACCTTTCAACTGCAGCCCTGGGGTGATAATGGGCCTGTTTTTTTTGGGCCCTCAATTTTTACCGCTGAAGAACCATTTACACATAAGCTGTGTTTTCTCTGTTCAATGCCGAACTCTTGCTCCTCAGTGGCTCGAGGTCATTATCGCCAATTGTGTCGGAGGTCGAGGGCCTCGTGAAGAAGGCAGTTATTTTTTACATCTATGAACATTTCTAGTAAAAAGCAATTGGAAAGCAGTCTTCAAATCCCAAATAACACATGAATGCACAGGCAGATGGCACGTAGACTTGCTGAAGTACTGCTGACCGGTGGCTAACACAAAGCATGCTCTTCTCTCAGCGCACGCCATTTGTCTCAGATGTTGTCTGTACATACCTTCTTGCATTCGATCAGCTTTCTCAAATTTTTTTAATGACATGGATGATTCTAACTTGCAATTGTTTGCTAGTGGACATTTTTTTGACTCGCAGATTATCAAAGAGACTCACATTTTGCGAGTTTGAGAGTGTTAATTTCAAGCCCTAACATGCTGTAACCATGTGCATTGTTTTTCCCAAATTATTTTTATCCAGTCCAGTCAACTTAATTGAACAACTATTTGTATGGACTAGTTCATAAAATGAAAAGTTGAACTGAAAATATTGCTTGAGTCTTTGTGTTCGGTTTTCAAATGAATCCAGTGCTACCATTGTGTTTTGAGGGGTTTTTTGCCTGCTTCAAAATTATTTTTTAATAACAGTTTAACTTTTAACTACAGAATTTTACAGGGTTTTCATTGACATAATCTGAAACATTATGACACATGAAAAACAAACTGGTTTAAAAAGATTTGACCAGGGATAAGTAATATTTAAACCACAACAGTTACACCAGGTGTACATGTAACAAAACTGTTTTTAAGCCAGTCAAAGTGCAGCATTACCCCCACGGTAGTAGTTACTGCTGTAGATTTGACGAGCATTATTTTGGAAGGACTTCCTTATGCAGCAATTTCCTTAGCTCTGCATAATATTATTATAGACTTGGAAGCTGAGATGTATCAGCTGGGACATTTCCTTGCAGAACAGAAATCAATTCTAAGCAGTCAGCAGGATATGTCTTTGTTTGGAACACAAGGTGAACTGCTTTCACTTTTACAACATTGACAACTAAAGTGAAAAAGCTGGCAAGGTTTCTTGGTGTGCCCATTGACTTGTGCAAGATAAATGGATAATAAGGAAGTTTGATTTGTATGCTATCAGGGGACAGAACTCCTGAGGAATCAGTGTACCTTACTTTTGCTCCTGATTTTGTTATCATACAACCTAGATGATAATTGAAGGGCTGAGAGCAAAAACGTCCTGACATTTTCCGTGTGTTTGGTCATTTTGCGAAATTGTGTCCAGATTTATAAAATGCACAAAATACACGGAAATTAAGTTATGGAATTACCTACCCTAAGTAATGTGAACAAAAAAAAATGTCTGGACCGTGTGGAAGGGGGGGGGGGCACAAGGACAGGAAAATGTGAAAATACAGGTTAAAAAAACTTTTTTGGCTTCTTGTCATCGGATTGCCCTAATTGTTTGGCATATAGCATGGGGATGTTCACCCCGTAATTTTGGTGTAGTTGGTTTGGTGGAAATTGGCCACAATTTTGAGAAATGACCTAAAAAATCGTGCAAAAGTCAGTTAGAACGTTTTTGTCTGGAGCCCTTCAATTGTTATGTAACTTTCAGTTGTTGTTACTCTGACCTATAATTATACCGGTCCAGTATCACTGCATGCAATTGCAGGTACAATGGTGTTGTTATGGTGAACTCTGGCTACAGTGTATCAGGACATAACATAGGGAGTTGAAATCTTCTAATTTGAATTCTATTGGGGGAAGAATTCTTATTATGAACACACATTGACACCACTGATGACATTCAAATTCACTGACAAGGGAGTTAAATGGATTAAGTCTTGGTGTGAATGTTATTTAATGGACAGTGTGGTTTACAGCAGTCCTACAAACTATGAACTGGAAGATTGTTATCATCATCATCATGGCTTTATTTACCCTCTGATTTGTACAGTAGCTTATGCAGCAAGCATCTCCAAGCAGTAATTTTACCCACCCAACCATGAGATTACATACATGTACTCAAAGCCCGGACCAAAACTCTCGAACCTTAATGTACATGTATGTCCCTTACTCTTTTGCAAACAATTGTAGGTCCTTTAACATCCCACAAAGTTATTTTGATTTACAATTAAGAGTTGTGAGACAGGGGCCTGGCCTATGGTGTATGGTGCATCATCCTTATCTCAGAAGACTCTAGAAAGTCTAACCATTTGAAGTTGTCTGAGCATACAGGTTAAAACCCACAAGCTCTTGCTCAGCAGACTGGTGCCTTGTTCCTTTATATAGGCTAACCAGGCCCGATGAATTTTTTCCAGACTCCAGCTCATCGATTAAGCCTTCTAAAAAGGATGAAAAAGGCAGCAGTTCCATTGAATCTGTTGAGGGCCTTTCTGTAAGTATATAATTATGCAACTGAATCAGTAACACCTTCTATTTAGAAGGGTTTTCAGTTGTGTGTTGTGTAAATCCAAAACCAAAATAATTACTCCAGCCAGTCACAACAACAGATACAGGCACGTTATATGAGCCAATCCTCAAAATAAATGCATGAAGCCAACGCTAATGTGGAAAAACGTTTGCAGTCAAGTAACAGTTGATTTAGGTTTTGATTGTGATTGGCTGAGAAATTGTGGCACCAGCTTCTTAAGCCAAGCATTGTAATGCACAACCAAAGCATTATCAAACTCAGAAACGTAACATTAATTACTCCGGCTGGTACACTAATATTATGTAAAATAAAAAATGTGATAAAAACTCGAACCTGAAATCTTACATGGTGTTTCAATCTATCATTATTCACTAACAGCCGGCAAAGGAATACAGTGTACATGGCAAATTCAAAAACGAAATACACATATGGAAATTAGGCACAGAGGAATCTACTCACAGATTTACATATTATCATATTACATGGTTACACCTTTTTGTTTTGAACTGTCAGAGTGTCTTGGATATTAGTGATATCAACTGTGTATTTGAGGGAGACCTGATGGAGATGGAGCCTGCAACATTTCATCCAAAATTGAAAGTACATGCTTTTCTGTTACATGACAGCCTGGTTATAGCCAGCATTATTCAAAACAGGTAATCAGTATGATAACCCCTTTCAACTTCCTTCTGCTCATTATTGTGAAATTACTTGTAAACGTTAATTTTGATCCCAAAGTGCCCTTCAATCCTTGTGATGTGGATGATTACTCTTTCAGCCCATACAGGTTTGTAATAAAATGCTTAGGGTTAAAGAGGCTTGGATGGGCTGAAGAGTGCTCCTTACGTTACCTATATGAGGGATTTGAATGGTTATAAGCAGTATAAAAGTACCTTTCAAATTGATGAATCAACCAAATTAAGAGCTTTGTTTAGTGTTTGGAGGAAACACAGCCACAAAACTGTAAAAACACCAAAGCGAATGGAACACAACAAAACGTACAGCTTCAACTTTTTCCAATTGAAGGACAAATGCGGGGGTGTATTGGGAGGAGCATACAACTGATAATTATTAGTTCCCTTGACAGGGAGATGGGCCTGTATGTACCCGAGGTGGGGACTAAAACCAGAGCAACTATTGTGAGGATTCTAGGGCTCTGCGTGTGAAAATGCAACATTTCAACATTTTCAACAATACCTAAATTTCAATACATTTATGTATTTATTGGCTTCATAGTATAGAATTAAATAAGATCACCATAATCAAGCTTGAGTGTGTTTATTAATAGTTTAGTACCTTTGTTGAAAGAACCAGTTAGAATATTCCACGAAGTGTTGTCAACCATTAAAGTGCAACTAACCCCAAAATGTTTTCATTCACGAAAGTTAAATCTCAAGACTGAATCTTACATGTATATTTATTTTAAACTTTTCCTACCAAGATTTAACTTTTAACGAAATTTCATAAGGTTAGCAAAACTGGCAGTCATTTTGTCCATGACAGACTGAGCTAGTGAAACTAGAACTAAGAAACTACATTTCAAAGCTGAAAAGCAGTTTTTGAAGTCTTCTGAGGAATAGACCCATCCCTCTCACTAGCTTGGCTGTGGGACAAGTGACAGCTGCTACATGTAGTTTTGCTTACGTTCACTGAATTTCGAGGAGAAAGGCCAAATTCATACATGTTCTGTGGTCTTGATATTTTCACATTTGTGAACGACAATATTTTGGGGTTAGGTGCACTTTAATTTTGACAGTGACTAATGGAAGCCATGGTATCATCTGTGTACTGTACATAGGCGAGGTCCAGTTCGTTACAAGTTTCTGTGTTTATTTGAACTTGAGAATGTTGCAGTGGTGAATATGACAAGTGCTGATGGTATGTATGTATGTTGTGGTAAAAAAATGAACTTTGGGTCAAAATGGTTTCATCCAAGTTTCATTCTTGAGTTGCTTTGTCTCCTAACTAATGTGTTCAATGTTATGATGATGCAACCTAATGTTCAGTGTCCCGTACTACTGAGTGGTGATCTTTCTTGCTGTTCAATCCACCCTTCCAATCCCATCTCGAAGTTTGCTATTTGTTTGCCCAGGTCTGGTCCCCCCCCTCCTTTTCATTTTGATGAGTTCTGGCCGTAAATCAAGCCATTTCTCACTCTCCTTGTGTATTGAGGAGTCAAAAATGTTTTTTAAAAGCCACAACCAACATTCATATACATAACTCATAATAATAGTTGTGACCATGTCACAAAAGCTAAAAGTTTTCAGAAGCACCACCAATTCCCTACAAAATTGTTGTAACTTTTCTGAAAACGTATTATTATGGTAGACCCACTTGGGATTGTTGAGGAAAATCGTTTTAAAGTACTCTGTTAAAATGGTATTGTTCAAAGCAGGCAGAGCAACACTTACAAAAACATAACAGGTTTGCAGTGATCTTAGAAAGCACTCACTACCAAATTGAGTAATTAGACTCCCTCGGCTGTATGCAAAATTTAATTGACTCATCTGTATTAAATTTTTTTGCTTTCCTACGGTATTTTGGAAATACTCCTACTCAGCTGAAAACAAAAATACCCTATTGTTTCCACAATTTTTGTTTTTCCTGACAGGAAAATAAAATAATGAGGGCCTTTAGATAAACTGTAGGTTCTATGTTGCAGCAGTTGTGTGGGATGACAAAAGAACCCACACACTGCTCAAGAAGAGTAGGGAACGTTGTCCCCAGTGTGGTGGTCGATCACTCTTCTGTTCAGAGGGCACCTATAAATTCCTACATAATGTTCAATTGAAAAATTGTGAACTGCATGGCTGCCATATGCACCGTAAGAGCAGTCTGGCAAAGTCCCTCACATAGTTTTGTAAAGCACTTTGAAACTGTGCAAAAGTGCTATCTAAATGCCTCCTTTATTCATTCATTTATTCATTCATTCAAACCTTGTGTATAAGCCCCCAAAGATTGTTTTTATCTGAATCTTACTTTCAACGTCCATTATATTATATATTAGTATAAATCTACTAGCGTTCTATCACGAATGCCATTCTCTGATTGGCTACGCTACTCACTATCTATTCTGTGATAGATAGCGAGTAGTGGTTTTCAACAAAATGGCAGCCACTTTGTCGCGTTTTCGAAGTGTTTCGAAGTGTGCGATGAGGATATAGATAATTTACTTGTTTAGTTTTGAACGACTAGTAGATTTATACTAAAACAATTAGATTATGAGCTCTCGATTTCTATGCGTGATAGTTGACTCGGGCTGCGCCCTCATCAACTATCATGTGATAGAAATCTTGAGCTCATAATCTAATTGTTTAATAGTAATTTATTGGTATAATTATTTTAAGACTGGTTTGTCTCAGGGTAATTGAATACTTTTTAATAGGCAAACGAGCCATATGTCATCTTCATTATGTTCTAGAGTTAACTGCATGTAGTTTCAGTAATTTTAGTTCTTAAAAGTTACATACAAGCGGCCAAAGATTCTTTGCTTGGACTCATATAATTGTGAGTCTAAGAAAGTTATTTATTTTAAGAACAGCAGATTTCCACTGGAAACTGTCGATTGGTACTGTATGTACAGTGTGGTTCTTTGAGAATACACTGTCGATTGGTACTGTATGTACAGTGTGGTTCTTTGAGAATACACTGTGTTGGTTATAAAATAATAATTATTAAAGTAAAGTAAAGGAAGCAAAAAGTGAAGAACCTTTATTTGTACACAGTGTTATTTAAAGCTTCAATCTTGTGGGGCCATGTATGAGGCCTTCCAGGAAGGGGGATGGTGGTGTCACTTTGTAGCTTGTTTTAGAGCCAGACCATCACCAGTTTTGTTGCAGACAGTGTGGCTGTGGTATTTCATCACTGTCACTGTAACAAAATGTTGCCCTTTTTTGTCAGTTCCTGTTGGCTGTCAGTGTTTTGGAAGAAGATTGTCACCACATTTTGACATCATGTCACCTGTCACCAAAACCTGTTGGAAGGCCTCATGTATAGAAAGTAATAAATAAACAGAACAACGTTGAGAGTCCCAACTGGAAGGAGGCAACCAGTTGACTATTTACAAGCTGTGGTGGAATTTGGGACCACCAAAGACATCTGTTTGGGTGTCAGCACAAAATTTGAACCCGGAATATCTGCATTCTAATCCAGCACTACAAACTTTCCTCCTATAGTCTCGAGAAGTAATTATGTTTTGCCTGTTCTTTTCTTAGGTTTGAAAAATGCTTTTAAGATCTTTCTGTTTCCAGAGACCCACGTCTATCAGGCAGACAGCAAACAGCTCAAGGTGAGTGGATGTTCCTCTTCACTACAAAAATTTAAGGGTCAGTTATTTAGACAGAGTTTAGCCGGTGCTTAACAAAACTGCGTTCCAAGTCACTTTCACTTTCCCAAACACTAGTATATTTTGGCTGTTCATTGTCGAAAACAGTTTCAAGAAGGCAAGAGCAGAGGAGAAAAGCATATATATTCTTAACGCAGCTCACTTGTAGAAAGGTCTGGAGGTAACATGATTGTCGTAAACCGCTGTCTAACTTACACTTCGTTTAAATAACCGACCCTAAGTGTTTAAAGACCCAAAATGTTTAGGTAGTTGCTGAGGAGAGGATTACCACTTGAGTGTAGGGAGGAAGGATGTTGAGAGAGTAGACTGTCAGAAGGGGATGTGATAGAAGGTTAGTAAGGAATGAGGAGAAGGGGTGTTGGAGTTTTCTTTAACTGGGTGTGCTAAGGTTCCCGAAAGGCCATGCATGAAGTGCAGGGAAAAAAAGACTATTGGCTTTCCACATGTTAAATCCGCTGTGCCCACACCCACTAATATGCATTGAAACTTTGACAGCTCCACCCAGATTCCACATTGACTTAGGTTCATTTTGGCAGGTAACACAGTGGGGAAACTATAGTGGTATTTTAACTGAAAAGCAAACATAATAGCCAGAATATTGTTGTGGACTATTCCTTGATTGGACTAATCACATGATAGAGAGTCACTAGACTCTAAAGGATAACAACAGATAGCATTGTTACCACTTTGAAGAAACACAGGCAAATTGTAAATGCCTCCAAAGAGGCTGCATTCAGGGTAACATTTGGCAAGGTTGTTTTGAAGTTTGAATGGTCATCACAATTAAAGGAGCAACTTAAGCAGTTGCAAAGAAGCCTTTAAAAAAATCCAGGCTAGAATGGGACTCAAACCCATGATCATGTGATTTTACTGCCCACTACTCTACCAACTTTGCCATCAAGTCAACTGGAAGCTGGTCAATTGTGAGTTTGTGTTACAGTTTATCCCAAAGGAGGTGAATATATGCTGGAGAATGAATGACGTGTCATATGTTTTAACTGCCATGTGGATTTGAAAACTGTTTTGACGTTTGAATGATAATCAACATCGAAGCCAGTCCGTTCTTGGCCAAAGCAAAAGTTGTTAAAAACGGCTTTTTTCAAAACCTGTTGGATGAACAGAAAAAACTTCTCTTCCTCTAATGAGAAAGTAATTGCTCCCTTCTCTTCTTTGTTTAACACAAATCATAATTTGTCATGCACAGTTTTGTATAAATCTACCCTTTTTTCTTTGTTCCTTAATTATTTCACTGTGCAATAATTTAAACCATGCCAAATCCTTTTAAACTTTTGAGAGTATTCTTCACATTCAACCAAAGGGAGTTTCCCCCTGTTTCGTTGTTTCTTTGATTCATCGTTTCTTTTTTAATTCAACAGCATGCAGTGCTTTTGGTGTAAACCCTTGCCCTACACAAAATATTACTGTTTTGCAGATTTATCTCTTCATAGCCCTTCACAGGAGGGTAATGGGAGCAAACTACACCATGGGACAAAAATATGGCGCATTTTGCTAAGTGTACAAAGTCGTTTTTGGCTTGTGCATACTTCAATTTAATTGAATGGAATCAACTAAGTTAATGATCAGGAGATAGTTTGTTCATTTGCAAGAGGGTGTTTATGGTTGCTGGCATTGTTCTGTATGTCTCTTTTCCCAGAAAGAGTGGTTGGACAGAATAGAGGAATGCAAAACAAACTTTAAATTGAAACTGGAACAGGAGGTCATACAAGGAGATTCTGAGGAGTCAAGCGAAGCAACAATAAGCAGTGTGTCCACAGCCAGCACTAATCCATTTGATACAGCAAACAATCCTTTCTTGGACAACAATCCCTTTGCTAACGATGATAGGAACTATGACGACAAGAACCCCTTCAAAGAAAAGAAATCGACAAATCCTTTTGATGAAGATGGTTAGTTTGAATACCTGATAGACTCAAATGCAATTTTTCTTAGCACTGAAGTGAGGTTAATATTATTTGTCTGTAGTAACACGTATTATTTTATCGGAGTGCCCAAACCTCAGGTACTAACCATTAAAGCCAACTTATTTATGGCACAAGTCTCCGTGGATGACGCGTAAGAGAGCTGAGACTGTGCGAGATCGTGACTGCTGTCATCATATCTTGAAATCGTGCTCTTATTTTCACTGGATTTACACAGAAATTTGTAACTGTCCTTATTAATAATGAAATAAAGCAAAGTAATTCCAACTACTACATTGGTTATTGAATAAGATACCAAGGATAATCCCGGTAAGATGGGCAAGATGGGCCAGAGTAGAATGAAACTATGTCCGATTGTCCACCTGGTTGCTGTGTGAACCGTAACTTACCTTCTTTGATTCATTGTTTCTTTTTAAATTCAACAGCAATGCTTTTGGTGTAAAACCATGCTCTACACAAAATATGACTGTTTTGCAGATTAATCTCTCCACAGCATCTCACAGGAGGATCGTGGGAGCAAGCTACGCCATGGGACAAAAATATCGCGCGTTTTGCTAAGATTACAAAGTTAATGACCAGGAGCTAATGATCGGGATTGCCCGTTTTGTAGTTACCGCGCAGAAAATAATTGGGTCAAGCGGACTTAAAAATTTCGTAACGTCATAATGTCGGCAATGGAGTTGCAAAAGACTGCAGAAGACAGTAAGAAAGCAAATATCAAAGCAAATATAGACGAGTTTCGTGAATTTATTTTGCAACAGAAACCAGAAAATATAAAAATTAAAACAAAAAGTGATATGACATCGAAGCTGGTTTGTTTTAGGGAAAACGGGATGAAAGAGGTATAGCCATATAATAAATCCTTATTGGCCAAGCTTGTTCGGTCAAGATGTCTGGATATTGGGCAAGTTCTTTTTGGCGTTTTTTGGGACCAAGGCGAACGCATATTTATGCAACGATGGAGCGCTGTCTTAAACATGAATAATGACCCTGTTTTCTAAATTAGTCTTGTGGACCGGAACTTTCCAAGCCCCTGGAGTCCAACGTTGCAATTTCACAGTGCAGCATTTTAGGCCTATTCCTGTTTGTAATCAATGTTGCTGGGCATGACAATTTTGCTTTCAAATAGACCACACAGTATTTTACTCTTTGTCAATGGCTATTAGTGAGCTAGAAAGAAAATTTAATGCTGATGTACTGAAGATAGGAGATTTGTTCTTCTGTCATCGCTAAGACAAAGGTTCCCCATATTCAGTCAGCTGTGATTGGCAGCTGGCTGCAATATTTTAATGTTTAATTCCATAACTAGACTAAAATGCAATTAACTTCCTTAAAAATTCGAGGGGTGTGTGCAGCACTCAGCCTGAACCCCCTTTTCAAATCTCAATTTGTGTACTTTATTGGTAAGGCATTAAATATCTTCTAAGTTGTGTATTAAGTCTTTTCTGTACGTTTGATTTCAGGTGCCCTGGCATCATCTTCACCAGATTCAATCAGCTGTAATCCAATAAAGGTATCTTCTGTTTAAATTGTCATGCATAAAATTGTTTGGTTTGGTGGGGATTTAGTTTCATTTCATGACAGGAATATTATTGGAATGAAATCTCATCCAATCTATTCAGGTTGGAAAAGCCTGGCTCAGAGATTTACCAGAGGATTTAGACATGTTCATAGCACAAAGAGATTTTGAGAGAGCAATGGAATTAATTGACAAAAGTGAGTAGAAGAAGTGGTAACATACAGAGAATCGCAAATTAGCCACACCTACCGTAGTAATAAATTATGATATGATTTTAAAAACTCACATGAAAGGAAATCCCGATACCTGGATACTAATGGTTCTAAGGGGACGGACTATAAATGATCTGTGGTAGAGTAAACATTTGAGAGCCGTAACTCTTCGTCGGTAGGATACTAATAGCGATACTCACTGTTTGCAAACATTATAACATTATTAACAAACATTATTACAGTTATTAATATATATATTAATAACTGTTTGTAGATCTCTCAGGCCAACGAAGGTGGTCAGGAGGATCAATATGATTCGCAGTCCAAACCTCACAGCATGAACGGATGTAGAGAGTTAAGATAAAAAGCAAGGACGGACAACTTCTGACGTTAAAAAAGAGTTAAATATTTTAATAAAAACGTTTCGGTCCAAGACCTTCAGTTATTACAAGTTTTGAATGAAAACGAACTTTAAATAAGATTAAGGTGCTAACGATTACGTAATTACAAGTGACAACTATCAAATAAGGAACAAAATAGCAATAGAGAGCAAAAAGTGGTGCTAATTAATAGACGACAAAAAGCAAAATCAAAGAAGCGAAAAATACTGCAAAAAAACGGAAAGAACGAGACTATGAAAACAATTAACAAGAGAAGAGAGAATAAATTAAAAAGCTAAAATCTCTCTCTCTCTCTCTCTCTCTCTCTCTCTCTCTCTCTCTCTCTCTCTCTCTCTCTCTCTCTCTCTCTCTCCAAATTTTCCAACCGCTGGAACAAAAGAAACCTTTTTGTTTCGACGGCCAATCAACCTCTGCTTGGCACATTAATGACAATAGATGACGTAACGATGAACATCGCTGTAGGAAGCAATGAAGAGTAGCTATTTTACTAGCCATGACATTCATCATCCTTCAGTTCACCCTTTTTTTTAATAGGGGGTAAGTTTCTAAAGAAACTGTGGTGCTGCGTCGGTGGGAGTATTACAAGATAATTTGGTTTTATCAACTAAGTTGATAATGTGAATTAGCCACCGTAAAGAGATTCGTAAGCTGACGTTTCGAGCGCTAGCCCTAATACACGAATCTTTCATCTTTCGGTTGTTTTCCCTGTTCCAGTATTTCTTTTCTCCTGAGAAAGTATTGCTGCTGTCTGCATCGATTGTTCTTTTATCTTTTCAGCAAATCAGTATTTAAAGGAGAACAGTAGCTCTAAAGCAGCAAAAGAAATCAGGTATGTGTATTAATGGTATAAATAACAATCTTAGGTTTTTCTTGATTGTCTAACATCACAGCATGATCTTGAATTAACACAGTGTATTTACCTGGATTAGACTGTTTTGAATTTAAATCGCATCTTCTATGTTAGCAAAATAATAATGTCGTAACTATTTTTCGTCGTAACTATTGTTTCCGTATTTCCGTTATTTCGCCAAATGGCGGCCAATTTTCGCGAAGTCAAAAACTGCTAACTTCTGCAATGACCTGTCTCAAGTCGTAGGCAAAAAATTATCAATAGGATGAAAATAGGCAAAATTGTATAATGATGATATCATGATATGATGATATAAGGTTAGTTGTTCCTGAACAAACCTTGCTATATTTTTGTGTCTGTCAACAGAGTCCGTTTGGATCGTCGTGTCAAGCGGCTGGTAGAAGTTCTCATTGAAGAGCTGGATTGCAGTCGGAGCTTTCTGCTTCACGTGGGACCACGAGCTACGCGACGCGCTGTGTCATTATTGGTGAGACTGGGGAGAGCTTCTGAGGTGTGTTGCGTGCTCTAGATTGTTCTCTCTGTTAGGTCATGATATTTGGAGTGACATATTCAGTGTGGCGTTAGTGAATTGTGATTTCTTTCCTTAAAAATGGCAATGCGCAATTCACTGTGAGTATTAAAGACAATAAAGGCAATCCTTTCAAGAAAATTTCGAAAACGTCAGCTCCCGTTGTTTTCAGGGTAGGATGCTTTTTAATGATAATGTCCGCTCTTGCCCATTCATGTGGATTTGAGACTTTGTTGTGACCTTTTTTAACTGTTAAATGTTGTTCATTTTACAGGTGATTTGTATGTATTGAAATTGCTTAAAATTGCCTGAGCTAACCCCTTTAAACAGTTTGCCAAGTTTACCCTGTTACTGAAGACCGTGATGAACCGATTGATGTAAACCGCAATTGAAAATGATGTCAGTTTCCTGAGAACATATTTTTGGCTTGCAGGCGTGCGATTTGTTTTTAAGGAACAGAAGTGAAGCCATCAAATACAGTCTAAGGTACTAAAAACAAATGGAAAATAGGAATAAAAGTGGTTTGAAATGTTTGAAACCAGGAACAAATTTCAGCTACATTTGGGGCTTCCTTAACCGACACACCGATGATCAGAGGTCCCGCAGGACAGCTTCCCTCACCACTGCCTTGACGAAACCCCATTTGAAGTACCATACAAACCTGCATTCTCACATCTCACATCCCCTTGAGGGGCTTAGGATAATTGCCAGAGCCACAATTTACTTTTCTTGTCCTCTGATAGCCGATTCCCGAGTTGCTGTTTGCCTCTGGTTGAAAGCGAGTCTTGGTGCACAGCCATTCAATTGGAAATGAGTTGGGTATTTTCATGCAAATCAAACTCATTATCATTTGAATGGTTTAGCACCAAGACTCGGTTTGAAGCAGAAGCAAACAGCAACTCGGAAATGGCCAATTCGCTTCGTTGAAATGGACGAAATTCCCGTCGTAGGATAAAGGGAATACGCCCCCTTGATTAGCTTGGGATAATTTTGAGAGAGAGACGGTTATTATTTATTTATTTTTATTTTATTTTTATTAATTTTTTTTTTGTCGATGATCCGACAAGCAGACAACGCAAAGGGAAAATACTCACGAACTCGAATTTCGTTGGTTCGGGTTAGGATGCAGCTCTAGGCTGAGTTGCTCAAAGCATGGTTAGCGTCAACCCTCGATTAAGTCCTATCAAAACCTATAGGTTGTCACGGTATTTATTCCGGGGTAGCGCTAACCTTGCCTCGAGCAACTCGGGCCTACTGTGTTTTGGGTTAGGCTGGGCTCCATTGTTTCTGTTGTGTATACTTGTGTGAGTCCTTTGTTTCCTTAGCCAATCACACGATCTGTTGTAGTAGCTGCGAATTTACCCTTTTATCCGCACGTATGAGTCGAGGGTTATGTTCATGCTCCAGTATATGCTTACCTATCCCTGAAACGTCTTGTGGCTGTCTACGAGGATCATTCACGAAAGCGGCCACCTCCAGTTTCGGGGCTGCTTCCCGAGGATATCCGATTACAGTAGCTTCGACTGTAGGAGATGCCGTTATACTGTTTTACACATTGAAGTAACAGCTGGCCATTCTTTAATTACAATGTTGTGCTTTTTTCTTGAAGGCAACTAAAGATTGAAGGAGCTACTTCACTTTACATTGCAAAACTTTCAAGTGCATTCTTTAGCAGCATTATTGAAACTGGCAAAGAGTTTGATCAAGTGTTTTCAGCCAACAGAGGCTTTAGCTCAGGTGACCAATCACAGCGAGTATGTCACCATTTGACATTGCAGTTTTAGTAGTTTGCAGGGTTGGTTGATCCCACAAGTCTCCTGTAGCTCCGTGGTAGAACATACAAACTAAACTGAAGTAAAATTAAAAAACAAATAAATTGGAATAATTGGTGGTACCGCCACAGAGTGGTTCAGTGTTATCCACTGAATCTAGATCAAACCAGAAGTGTTGGTTTTCGAGGAGAGGGGAAAACTGGAGTACCCCGGGAAAAAGTTCAGCTCGGAGCAGAGTAGAGAACCAACAACAAAGTCAACTTATTCGAATTATTTTCCCGGATATTTCCTTGTCACTGACAGATAAATTGATCATTTCAAGGTGAATGTACTTAGCTATGAAATGGAAAATTTATTTGCCATGATCAAGGGTGAAGTCTGTTTATTTGTTGATTTCTGACTCGAATTTTTTTTGTTTTGTTTTTTGTTTTGCCACATACTTCTCATTTGAACTTCAGGACTTTGTCCAGTTCGATAACATAATTCACATAATTAACATAATTAATTAATAATTAAAATAATTAATTTTACTTGTTTTTTTTTTTTTTTTTTTTTTTTTTTTTTTTTTTTTTTTTTTTTTTTTTACTTGTTGATTTACTGTACTCTACAGATCTGCACGATAAAACAATTTGTTAACTTCCTTATATCATTGTTTTCCAAACAGCCTTCGTAGTGTGGGCCAATAGCGAACTTCAGCATTTTGTGACGCGCTTTTCATGTCAAGTGTTCCGCAGAGAAATGGGTTTAGCTGCTATTGGTGTGTGTGTCAGCATGGCTAAACAGCAGTGTGAAAAGGTAACAAACTACCACGATTAGCAAATCTCAACTACCAGTCAGAAACATTTACTCAGTTAAGAAGATACCGTATTGACGAGAAGAGCGGCTCTCTCCAATAAGCGCCGCATCTCTCAAATGAGAACGTTGTCGGATCAAATGATATATGAAATGAATCATATATTGAACTGCGGATATGAAATCAAGTGAAAGCTATGATCCATTGTAATGCTCATTCAATCTCGTTCCCAGGCTATCTCTTTTCTAAAAATATGCACATAGGGCATTTTCCTGTCTTTTCCGTGGGGACCGGGATTGGCGTGTGGGGAGCAGGGTTGGCGTAGTGGTGAGAGCACTCGCCTTCCACCAATGTGGCCCGGGTTCGATTCCCGGTCTCGGAGTCATATGTGGGCTGAGTTTGTTGGTTTCTCTACTCTGCTTCGAGAGGTTTTTCTCCGGGTTCTCCGGTTTTGCCCTCCCCACAAAAACCAACATTTGATAAATGAATAAATAATCAGTTTATTTAACCCTTTGGTAGTGTTCAACACTAAATTACAAGGGAGTTCAATTCTACACAGAACACATAATACACTCGGCACAGAAGGCAAAAACAATTAAGCCCTATTGTAACTGTGAGTAATGAAATTACTATGGCGGTCCGTTCTGACAATGCGGAATACCCGACCTCAACCCGTACCTATGCGCGACATTCGTGGGCTGTGGCAGCAGGTGTGCAAAGAAGCTGGACTCCTTGATGTTAGATATGAAACGCCTGCAAGCCTCATCACGGCGCATCAACAGCGTAGGCAAGCCACAGCTCACGAGTGCAGACTCAGAAGAGCAATCAGGAAATACGATTCTTAGTGCAGACTTCTGCACGCTTTCCACGAACTGAACCAGACCGGCGGGTAACGTGGTCCACACCGGAGATGCAAATTCTAAGATGGGCCGCACAAGGCTACAATAAACCTGAATGAGATCTGCTGGTGGAAGGCCTGATTTCCTTAAGACTCGTAACGCATAGAGACTCTTACGTGCTCTCTTCACAATATAGTCGCAGTGAATAGACCACGACAAATTGTGCGACAGATGGACACCGAGTAACTTATAAGATGACACCTGCTCGATAACACTTTCTTCTGATTTCTGTTGATTTCTAGAATGGTGGTCATTACCCGGTGTTTCCATCTTCCTTTGCTCTTTGAGTCAACCCTGTGCCCTATGTGCATATTTTTAAGAGCACCTCCAGCGAGGGTTTTGGCGGGTGTTTTTATGGAGAAAGTAAGCTGGAGCTGGCCAAAACTGCTCGCGCTTGAGTTTCTGGGAGTTGATGACGCCTGATCGGATGTAGTGACGGTTACCCAGATGGGCTTTTCATGAGAACTTTGATGAGCAATTTGAAAATATTGCGTGATTGAACACACGTTCTTGCAAATTCTAAGGTTTTGAACAGAATAATCAGCACTGAAAGCTTCCGACATTCAAGGTAAGCTTTTGAAATGGAAATGTAGAAACGATTGATGAGAACAGGAAATCACCAACAAAGAAAATACATTTATATCCTTTATAAGATAAAACATGAACACCGAATTTCTTAGCGGCGTCGGCAGTTTTAGTGTGAACTTTTACCTTTAACCGGTGTAACTCTAACTTTTACCTTTAACCGGTGTAAAGAGTGCTAAAGGGCTAAAAGCGGTTTATTATTGTTTACAACAATATCTGTTTGTGATTGGAAATTTGCGCATCTGCTTGCCCCC
>BLFK01001131.1:94977-112669 GCA_014634185.1 Astreopora myriophthalma | reverse complement strand
TTTTTTTTTTTTTTTTTTTTTTGGGGGGGGGGGGTCGCTGTAGCGAAGGCTACATCTTTTTCCTTTCGTTGCTCTCTCGAAACTGAACTTTGAATTATATAATTTTAATTAGGTAGCAAGATACGAAGCTCCCTCGGTTGAAAAAATCAGGCCAGTCACCAAGACAACGTACAAACCTTAAGCGTTTTAATAGTCAGTCGTGAATTTTAGGACAATTGGACAAATTCAAACCTGGTTTCTCCAGAACCGCAAATGATCGCAGAACAGACCGCAGCCATATATTTAGGTCAGCAGATGTGTCAAAGAGCGAAAGTGCCATCGACAAAAATGCGAACGGCTAATAAGCCACCAGGTATCAACTTCATGGAGCCCCGTTTTAGTCACAGCATGACAGCCTATCGGGAAGGTCACGGTTGCGAAACCACCTTACTACTAAGTAAACTGAAAGCGTATGGGTTCTCCAACGATGCTATTTCTCCACTACGATCTTACTTCCTTGAAAGAGAATTAGCAAAGTTTCTACTAGTGAGTGGGTCGACGTTAAGAGAGGTTGTCCGCAAAGATCAAACTTCAGCCCCTTACTCTGGAATGTTTACCAAAACGAGTTAACACTCAGTGCTACCAAGGAAAAACTGATGAGGTATGCTGATGATCACCAGCTTTACACAACTGGGAAGATTGTCGAAGAAGTTCAAAGCACCGTTAATTAAGATGGTAGATTGATATCCGACTGGTATCAAGTTAATCAGCTGCAATGCAATCTCACGAAATATGAAGTGCTGAACCTTGGAACTAAGAATCAGGATAAAGTACTGGACGTCACAACGATGAACACGTGCGTGAGCTATCCTGTAGTACTTACAATTTAAGAAATTCAGATTTTGTGATACGCAGATTTAGTGCCATCGGCTGCGGCAAGCATAGTCTCAGATATGTGGGGCCTGTTTTGTGGTCCAAATTTCACAGGAATGTTAGAACATTGGACTCATTAAGTATAATTAAAAGACCTACTCGAACTTCTGACCTAAGTGAGTTAATGGATGCCAATTGATGAAATTGTAAATTATGTGCAACTTAAATAACTGATTATTTTGGGTATTGTGAGGGTTATCAGGGCAGGAAATGCAATTTATTTAGTAATAAATTATATTGGTTTTAAAATACTTTAATCCTAGTATATTTTATCAATGTACACTGTACATGTCGATTTTATAGTATGTTTTTATTTCGTAATGCATAGGGTACATAGGTGTCCCCAATTAGCTATCATTGTAAGCTAGATTTCTTGACACGTTAATGGAGTTCATTTTTAGTAGCAGTAGTCGTAGTCGTCGTAGTAGTAGTAGTAGTGGTGGTGGTGGTGGTGCCGTTGTTGTTGTTGTTATTGTTATTTTTAGTATTATTACCAACACATGCGCCTTTATATCACAAGAAATAACATAGCGGCGCATTTTGTTGCAAGCAAATTTATTTCTTCTTTTAGTCCTGAAGTGACGTCATCGTCAGCTCAACTTCTGGCCCATTTTTTTGCCAGCTATTGGTCTTTTTGTTTTTTTCTTTGATATCTTTGCTGTTACGACTGGTAACCGCACTCAGACCACGCGACTTAATCCATAAATTCCTCATTACTAATAATACTGTGTTCAATCTCGGCGAAGTGAGTGTTCCTACAAACTGTCGAAAACTGCCTCATACCAGTGTTAATTGGCCTGCATCTAGCAGAATTGTGAACCATTGTGAGTTTTGTAGGCATATTAAATCGTATTTCTAACATTAAACGCAGCTGATTGTATTTTCGACGCAAACGCCGGACTGGGCGAGCTTTGTTGCCAGAAAGCGTTGAATCATGGTATGGAAACAAGGATGCATTTCAATTGCAGAGTGCAGAACTTTAGTTTCTGCGTGACCGCACTATCGCAGTTGATCGTTGTAAACCACCGTTTGATCATATGGGTTGATGTTGCTGAGGACTATGGTGGTAAGGCTGTTCTTCCTCAACCGCGATTATAGCGCCGCTATGCAATTTCGAGGACTTAAAAGGGCTTTTCTAGGTGTATTTTAATCCTTATTCTACCGTCGGGGATTCATTTTCAACACATCTTTCTTGACCGTTCCATCTGTTTTCTTATCACTTTTATCCACTCATAAGATCTTCTGACCCTTGCACCTGTTCTTATAAATCGGGTCTTGATTTCATTGGTGTCCAGCGCAAAGTGACTGGGCGTTAAGATCAACTTGCTTTAATTTCCAACGACCTCGTGAACAGAGCTTCCCAAGGGTTCCTCGTGATGATCTCGTTAACTTTTGTTGGGCCTGTGTAAGGTCATCAATGGGGTAACTACGCTTACCTAGCGATCTTGGACTAACTGCGCTTCTTTTGGGTCATTTAAGGGGGGGGGGGGCAGGCTAAGTCACGTAAGAAATTTCATGTCCGCAGTAATACATGAGCATTTCACTGATATATATTCACAAGAGCATAATACTATTATATTTTCTCTTTATGTTCACTAGTGTGGATGTACCTTTTACGGGATATAATACTAACTCGCAATTCACCCAGATACCATGCACGCAGCTGTTTACAACCTGTAATTTCATTGGTTCCAGTAGGGACGCATCTCCATTGTCGTTAGGGTCAGGGTTCGTTGTTTCTGTTGTTTGTTTGAATGGTTCTGTTGCTTTCTGAGCCAATCGCGTGGGCTGTTGTAATAGCTGCGTACTGACCCAATGCACCAGATTCCACGTGCCTTGATAGCTCACTTGGTAGAGGCATCACATCCTCTGGGATAAAAAGATCAATACAAGCATTTTTCAGGCAGCCTTGACATGACTGTCGGTAGTAACCATTTTAAGCTAACAGGCAGAGGGTAGTAAAGACGCCTAGACACGTTCCCGTGGACCAATTGTGGAATTGCACAAATTTTAGGCAGCCTACTGATGAAAAGTTGCTGCGTTCAGGCATTTTCATAAGCAACAATCAATTGAAATCGGCCCTCTTGGAATTACGTGTACTGTCTCAAAAATTGATTAGGGATTAGAGCTTTCATGTAGGAACGATTGACGATTTGTACTAGCTTAGATTGGACCAATGAAATATCTGAGTATTTCGACTTGTGAATGCAGCGAGTACCGTTTATGTGCGGAAAAATTTGTGTCGTTTGGCAACGCAACGCTGGCCGAGTGTTTTTGTTGGATCACTTGACACACTCAGGGGTTCGACTGGTGAATGCCAGACACACTGGCTCGGAGCACGCACTATGTAATTATTCATATTTCAATACACAAAACAAAGCAATAGATGCAACTAGATACCTTTCATTATTTACAATCGACTTATGTCACTGGTTTCCAGTCTCCGCTACACAGAAGGGAACATACAAATACTACAAAGCGAGTCGAAGTTTGAAGTCTTCCTTATTAAACAAAAGCAAAGTATAGCTAATTACCGTCACAAAACGTTCGCACTTGCATTCCCTGTGAAAAAGAGGACGTAAACTCGTTAACTGGCGTGTGGAAAGTTTTTTTTTTTTTCTGTGGTTTCTTTCACAAGCACGTGGCTAATTACCAGACGTGACTACGTTGAAGAAAAATCTCGTCCCTCTGCTACAAGCATCCCACGTGAAAATCTAGACGCATTGGACTGGATTAGAACTAGAAAGTTTTTTTCTCTCTTTAGAAACGTTCTGAGAATCCTTCTAAGATTGAAAATTTAGAGATGAGAAAGAGACTAATCAATAGTCCTTTCTTTGTGTGTTTCTAGCTGCACGAGATAGGCCTGGACTTGACGTTTTCAATGCAGCAAATGCTGCTGAGGGACATAGCAGAGGCATTACTGGACACTAGAGACCAGATGGTAAAGTTTGCAAGACACAAGGCCATGGTATGTTTCCTTTCATTTCTCTTCGAATCTCTTAATATATTAATTACTTCTTTACCCAGAGAATGAACGGTAAGTTCGATCTGTTTACTAGCCCACTTGGTTCTTTCGTAACTTTAATCAACAGGAATTTTTTTATGGTATGCCCTAGAAATGGTGTGAAAAGCTAGACGCTTTGAAGTTGCTGCTGCTGCTTCTGTGGTTAATGCGTCACTGAAACAATTCTTTGTGCCGCCATCATAGCTTAAAACAAAACCAATAGCTGACTATACGAGTTTGAAAGAAGTTGTATGCAATTAAAAACAGTGTTGAGCCCACTACGGTGGAATGTCTGATAGAGAAAAGATCATTCGGGTTTCGAAGCGGCTCCTTTCAAAAGTGTCTTGGAAGCTCAGCGGACCAACTATGGTGGAGCCGCACTCCCATATCGCTTGCGTTGTGGCCTGTATAAGCAAAATGCAGGCCTACGGGGAGGTCTGTGTTCGTCAATCTGGTCGATATTAAAACCTGATTTCCATATGATCGCAGAAGGTCACCGAACTGACCATAGCCATAGCCTTCTTTCAATGGAAATGTCAACGCGCGTTCAAATCAGATCAAAGAAGATGGCGGACGCTGACGAGGAAATTTTGCCGCAAGTAAATTTCTCTCTTCTTTTAGCTCTGCAAATCCTGCAACGACGTCGTCGTCAGCTCCAAAACCTTCGAAATGAAATTTAACTTCTCTTTTTGGCGGATTTTTTTTCCACCTATTGACCATCTTTTCTGTCTTTGAAATCTGTACTGTCAAGATGGGGAAACACTCATACTGCACGAATTCCTTTATAACTTTACTGTGTTTAATCTCAGCAATATTGACAACGAAATGAGCGTTGCTACAAACGATTACACCAGCTCTGTCGCTCAAAAGCGATGAACGGTATGGTATGGAATCCGAAAGATTACTCGTGTGAGCTAGGCCATTCAATTACTAGCATTATGCATATGAACCTAGTTTATGGCCTAGTTCGCACGAGTCTCCTGTCGTTCAGTGGTAGAGCATCCGAACTACTAATCGGAAGTTCATAGGTTCGACTCCTGTTAGAGAGCTCGGATTGTTTTCCCACTATGCCTGCGTCACTGTCCATTCTCACTATTCACCAGGCTGAAGACATCTCGTCTTTCAAAGAGACCGATTTTAGATCATTACTTTTATAGGAAGCGAACTGGAGACCTGTAGACTTTGAAGGACAAAGAGATCAACTGACTACACTGTGTGAAGAGATGGAAAGTTGTGGTGTTGACGATTTTGGTAGTTTTTGTGTTGGTAAGTGTCCGCTGACTTGTCTTTTGCCTTGTCCACACGGATGCCTTTTCAAAACTCGCCGTTTACGGAGCAAATTATTTTCGTCCATACCAGCATTTTGTTCTATTTTCTCTTACACGTTCACGCTAAGACACTCGAAACTCTTATAAACGACAAGAGAGATTTCTTTTAGTCCAGTCCGCGCGAATTACAAAAAATTCACAAAGTTCAGTTCTAACTCTAATCGATTTGAAATCCTTTTTAAATAACTTTGCTCCCACGTTGAATAAAGCTACGTTTTTAACCAATGTGTTGACACATTGAATAAGGCTATGTTTAGGTGATGAGATTCAACAAAGCTTGAAAACAGCACGATCATCACAGACAAGATAATAGTCATGATACACGATCTTTGATAGTTGCTCGGACCTAGACTGGAACCCACATCACCCTTTTCGAATCGCCAACCTCAAACCCAGGCTCTTTCTCTTTTTCTCCCTTGACTTGTTGCAACTGGTTATACGGCCACTTAGTTATAACAAGGAAAGTGGATAGGTTTTTGCAACAAGCACTGCACTCCCCCTCCCCTCCCCTCCCCTCAACGGTTTTTTTATTTTAACCACTCATAATTTGGGTGGTCATGTGACCAGCAGCAATCAGGGTCTCTTTCTCGACGACAAGGGAGGAAAAGAGAGCCTGTGATCAAGGTTATCTTTTTTCATCCGTATTTTCCATCGTTTTCGTTTGGATTATGATACACGAAAACGTCGCAAAAGATACCTGTTTCCCAGAAAATATTTCTCAGGACAACAACTGCCCAAAAGTGAATGAAATCACATATTTGTATGTGTCGTGGCAGCTTTATCAGCTGACGCATTCTGGATAGATTTATTGAGATTGACATTAATATTATCTATTGCGTGTACCAAGCTTTTGTGGTCCACGTCAAGAATACCGTTCTTAATTCCTCTTTAGCTCGCTCAAGTAGATGGGCCTTTAATTCTTTCCATTTTCATAGACACTCAAGAATATAAGCTCATTTTCGTGCACTGAGATCGTTCACTTATAAATAAGCAAAGACCTTCGGCGAAGCAATGAATATTGCGGCATATTATAAAAGGGTTACTGGACCCGACTGGTTTCTGGACGTTGGACTCTGGACTCTAGATCATGGACTCAAAAAACAAAATATTTCCATCCATATATATTTTTTAAAAAACGTACAAAAAAATAGTAATTTCACTTTCTTGGGGTATTTTTCAATAAACATACAATAGCTAAAATTTTAGATAGTAATGATCTTTCTATCTTTAAGCTACACCATTATTTGTAAGCTGGAGAACAGAAAGAATAACCACGAGAAAAGGCCTAGTTGTTCGAAGCAGGGTTATTGCCATACAATTGTTATGGGCTTTCCTATTCCTAGCCTCCAGAGCTGTGGTCCACTAGTGGCTGTCCCAGCTATGTTGACGTTGTCAAAAGAAATCTCCTTTGCGAAGGGATAACCAGAGTCACTTCCAAGTTCAAGCCGTGACGAGTTCAGTGGTGGAAAATTACGTGGAATCCAACAGGATTGCCCCTCCCGGTTTTCTTTGTACTGCACCTGCTAATGACCACTACACTAAAACTCAACCTAAACGAGGATCAACGGTTGATTTTCCAGTCCTAGCAGTTTGTCAAATGCAAGCCCACCCAATGGTAATGTCTCTCCTTTATAATTACCGCGTTGACTGCGTACGTCCCAAATAACTAGAATTTGACTTTTCTCACCGTTATTGCCTCCGTTCTCCGGCCTCATCTACTGCCAATACACCAGCGGATATCGCAAAGGAAATACAGATAGTGGCGTAGCTTAAGAAGAAAGATGCTATTCAGAATTTTACCTATTTCATAGCCACGAATAAATCGTTTTCATATTAGCTTTCACTTTTTTTGTCCTGTGGTTTTCGGGGGAAAAAAAACTAGAAACTGATCGGTGTACAGTATTGTTTTTGTACATTTGTTCTTTTTTATATCGAAAATTGTATTTTTTAGTCCAAGTTGTAGAATCCAGAGTTCGGCTTAGCTTTTATAATACGCCGAATATCCGGGAATACACCTAGTTACGTGTAACAGTGAATTCGATTTGCTTGAAACGTTAATATTTCTCAAACTTTTTAGGTGGAAACAGAGTAGAGCTGAGCAACTCTACTGTAATATTTACCAAAGGAGTCTTGGGGTATTTGGCAGATGGGTTAGGTGTTAACACGCCACAGGTAATTAAAGCCTGACTAAGCCTAATCAAAGACTATTAGGTGTGTTCGTTTCCATTATTTTGGCTACTTTGGCAATCTGGATTCAAGACCTGCAAAGGGATCTCTGGTTTGATGTCAGCTCTGCACCTGACAATACGTCACTAGTGGAAGGCGGCTAGTGCACGAGGCAGTGAATAGACCTTACTCAACAAGGATGCATTGGAGGTCCATGATTCCCCCAGCTTGCAAACGTAGACGTATTTCCCGCTGTCGTTTCGAAGAGGGAGAAACAGGAACCGTAAATAATGCTAAGGTTCCCCGCATTAGGGTGCATTCCATTGTCGTTCCAGTTCAGCCATTAAAATGCTATTCCAGGAAGTTTATTGTTAATTAAGTCGAAAAAAGCTAAGATTGGATTTGAAATGCTGCATTCTATTAAACCAAGAGGACGCCTTTTTTTATCTAATCTGTTAAATTTGGCACATTGACAATCCTGCGTTTGACCAAGGCCAAAGAAATTAAATGAATAAAAAACTAAAGGTCATCCTACCCTTCCTATGATAGCTCCAGCCAGTTCAAATTCTTGTTTTCAGTGACCTGTCTGAAAGTCTTTACTGAGCTACTTTGGTTATTGCGCACATTTTACTTTCTTGTTACTGTGCACATCTTTTTGAGGCTATGTTCACACGGGACTGGTTCCAAATGGTTCCTATCTAAAAATCGTGACGTAAAGGCTTTTTTTTTTTTTTTTTTTTTTTTTACACGGGACCTGCTAACCGTACCGTAAATCCGTTCCCGATAAGGTCCGATTTCTGGACCTCCAAAAAAGCAGGTCAAGTTTTGGAACTGTTTTGGTCCCAAATAGATCTGTCAGCGTGTAAACACCTGGGCCGCTTCCTTTCGATACTAACAGTGCAATTTATGTGTGGGTACTAGCTTAGCTTTCTTCGGCGCCATTTTGAAAGATTCGTTTCCGCATGCTGAACTACTACAAACGGACGCATTTTTCACTTCGATCCAGTAGTACGGGACCCTAACAGACCGGACCGGTCCCGTGTGGCCTGATATTCATAAACGGAACAGTCCCATGTGAACTGAAGTGGTCCATTCCAGGATCGCGTCGGATCCATTTGGGACCGTTTCTGTGTGAAACACGGCCTGAGAAGACTGTCTTAATATACTGTTTGTTTGATTAGAGGCACTTCTTCTTTTCAGCTACAAGCGGTGTTTGTGAATTGTATCGCGGACTTGTTTGAGAATCAAGTTGTCCTTTTTGAGGCCATCCTTAAATCTGGCCGCTATCCAAACCAGGTACGGGGCATGGGCTGATTCTAGCAATAAATGTTGTAAATAAGTCGAATGAAGGAAAAGACCAATGCTTTTAAAAATTGTGCAGTGGTCGATACAATGGGTCAGATTGTTTTTGTGTCGTTAGTGAGGGTTCATTTGGTTTTGGAGGTCTTTTTGAAGACAAACTGTGAACAACCCCCTTATCTGGAGGGTCAGTACGCAGCTATAACAACAGCCCACACGATTGGCTCAGAAAACAATGGAACCATTCAAACAAACAACAGAAACAATGAACCCTAATCCTAAAAACAATAGAGCTGCGTCCTAACCAGATCCAATGAAATTAGAGGTTGTAAACAGCTGCGTGGTATCTGGAGGGTTTCAATAACCGTGCATGGCACGTTAGTTACTGAGATAGTAAACATAATGATTCTATAGGTGTTATGCGATTTATCTTCCACTTGTTTTGTCCGAAATCCATGGTTGTTTGTCATATTTCGTTTTCCGCTTCAGCATGACTTTATTCTCAAGAATGCCTCATTTGTGTTAGAAACCATCCTTCCACTTGTTAAAAGGAGACTAAAGGTTTGTATGGCCTTACCAATATCACTTTACCTTAATATAGGAAATTAACAATGCACGTTGACAACGCGAAGAAAATTAACGTTACACTAAATTAACGCGAATTTTTCAATAGTTACGTTTACATGCATTAAATTAACGCGAATTTTTCGATAAGCATCTTGCTCTATAATACAAACGGTCTCCACTGGTTCAAGGCAGCTTAGAAATACCAGTAGAAGTAACCGTGCATTAGGAGGACGAACGGGCATTGGAAATTTTAAAGAGGAAAACAGAAGAAGTGAGCTATCCTCTCGGGGAGACAGGAGTATCAAGATGAATCAAAAGACATTTTGAACTCGATTTTAAACGGAGACGTCCTGTCAGATAGTGACTCTGAAGAGCCAATAGAGGAGTCATGAACTAATAAGGTTTTTTAATGAAATAAAGGTGCTTTAAAATAACAATGTTGTAAAATAGCGTGCATTAAATTTACATCGACATTAATTAAGATACATTAAATTAACGCGAATTTTGTAAAATCGCGCTAATAAAGTGCATTGTTAATTTCCTGTAATAAAGGTAAGTTCTTTCTTAAATGATACAGAATACGTAAACCAGATCAAAAGTAACGATAGACGAAACTTACAACGAATATGCAAGTGATGATAGTGTTGATCCCATCTTGCTATGCGAAATGGGGAAAATCAGTCTGAATTGTTACTGGATAAACTTCAGAAACAAACATATGTATGGGCGGAACTTGAAAGGAAGAGATATGAACTAGAGAGAATAGTTGAATACCAAACAAGAAGTGCGATTTTGCGATCGAAACCCGATGCCATAATGAAGGTGAGAAAAACACTTTCTTAATAACTAGGAAAACAGGCATTGTAAACAAGCAGCAATAGCTCGGCCCAGAATTAAGGACAAAGATTTTATTTGTACAGACAAAGAAATTTTAAGTGAATGCGAAGCTTTCTATAAAGGTCTTTAGTATAATTTTCAGCGGTGAATATAAGAATTAGTTGTTATGTTAACCGCGCTATCCGGTTAATAACATTTTGGAGGCGTGGCTGCTAAGCTAAGCCAGGACTTTCCGTGCCTTTTTATCGTGTTTTAGCACGTTGTTTTGCACTTTCTTGATAGTCACCAGTGAAAACTATACTACAACAGTTATTCGCCTCACGCTCAGTGAGGTCTCGGTAAATATTCACCGAAAATCACTTTAGTTTTCACCTTTCCCCCGCACCAAAACCACAACTTTCTAAATGAATATGAACGTTTTGTTTGTGAAATACTACTTGATAATGAAGATTGTTTGAAAGCTCTTAAAAGCATGGCTTCGGATAAAATGCCTGGAATGGATGCATTACCCTCTGAATTTTCTGGAATGATATTGGAGAAATCTTGATAAATGCGTTAAACTACTCTTACGATTCAGGACAACTCTCAATCTCACAAAAACGGGGTATTATCAAGCTGATACCGAAAAAGGATGCGGAACTCAATTTAACTAAAAATTGGCGATCTCTGGCGCTTTTAAATTGTGACTACAAGATCGCAACAAAAGCTATTGCAAGCCGTGTTAAAGCAGTGCTTCCAAAACTTATTTCAAGTAACCAAACTGCCTTCATGAAGGACAGATGGAATTTTTTTTTTTTTTTTTTTTTTTTTTTTTGGATTTTGAGAAAACGTTTGGCACTCTAGCATGGCCTTTATCCTTTATACGTAAATCTCTCCGTTACTTTGGTTTCGGTGCATCGCTGACTAAATGGATAACAAAAATGTTACTGTAACTTTGAGAATTACCCTGAGCAATGGATCGACAAGTAATTTTTTTACAGCTTAGTAGGGCAGTTAGGCCGGGCCGCCCTTTGTCCCCTTCTTTATTCAATCTTACGGTTGAAATAATGGCTGAAGACTTTCGCAAAAATAAGATAATCAAGGGCATAGTGGCAGATGGCACCGAAATCAAATTGAGTCAATAACGCAGATGTCTTGCACGGGTCCGAAGAAAGTTTAAAGGGATCCCTAACGTTGTTGGACAGTTTTGGCAAACCATCTGGCTCGGACTCAATAGTAAGAAAACGGAGGCAAGCCCTATGGATTGGCTCAAAAGTGAACCCTGCTCTTATGTTATGCCCTGGAAGAGACTTTAAATGGCCAAACGAAATGGTCAGGACTCTTGGTGTGTGGATCTCGACAAACCCAGTTAAAACAATGTCCGAACACTACAATCAAGAAATAAGTAAAATAAGGGCGATTTTAGGCTGTTGGCTACATCGCAGACTTTTAGGGAAAGTTACAGTGCTGAAAAGTCTTGCGTCACAACTAGTATACATCTCCCATTTAGAATCAAACTACAAAGCGTTGAAAGAAGTCAACTCGATGTTTTTTAACGTTCTATGCAGCAGCAAGGGCGACAAAATAAAAAGAAATTTAGTGATAAATGACTATTCAGAAGGAGGAATCAAGATGATTGATATCTTTTCTTTGAACAAATCCTTAAAAGCCACAGACTTGGATCCGAAAGTTTCTCGATCGATACTACTAAATACTAATAACTGCGGCAGCTAGTAAACCTTTTTTGATTTAGAATTTCGCCAATCTGGAGAAGATTTAATGCTGATTGGTAATTTGCACACAAAAAAAATACATTTTAAATTTAACAAATATCTTTATCTTTTGTCAAGAAAACATTCGAGATCTGGAGTGAAGTTTTTTTTTGTTTGTTTGTTTGTGCGTTTGCTTTTTGAGGAAATGGCAACGTCTGATGATCATCTTCTGTCGTTGCCCTTATGGTATAATTCTTGGAATATATGGATTGGCGATAGACTGGTTATTTACAACGATTGGTGTGCTAAAGGTATAAGCAAAAGTTAAACATATATTGGATAACTCATCTAAGCTTCTCACCTGGACCGATTTTCAAAACAAGGATGATTTGCAAGTTCGGCCTCTCACTTATTTCGGAATAGTTTTTGCAATCAATCATCTTCGGAACAAAGGGAATCAACTTAAACATGAGGTTTTTTTCGCGAAATTTCTAAAGTTTGCAAAGCCAACTAGACTTGCGTATAAGAAGCTAATCTTACTGAAATGCGAGAAACCTAATTCGAGTCAAATGAAATGGTACAATGAAATCGAATTTATCACAAGATGAAATGATCACTTGGAGAGCAGCTTACAAACTTTCGTTTCAGTGCACTCGAAACTTGTAACCTTTAATTTCAAGTTTTTACATCGACGCCTGTATGGCAACTATAACAGGTTCTTAACAAAAGTAGCACTTTAAAATGAAAAAAGTACTTTCTGTCACTCTGAACCAGAACGGTTGTTCCATCTCTTCTGGAAATGCGCCGGGAGAAGTCAAGCTTTCTGCCGGGAACGGTATCTTTTATTCGCTTCAGTCTTGTCAATTCACATGTTTCGTTGAGTCTGAGGCCAGATCAATCTAAGAACAAACTGAAAATTTTGCTTTTTAACTGCTAAATACTATATTTGGTTATGCAGTTCCAGTAGATACAAAAATTAACGTCTGAATTAAGAAAACTAAGGCACCACAGGCGGACACGAAAACACCTAAAAACTAGCGGGTGAAAAATGGGGAACGTGTGCCCCCGACCAAGGCAATGGTGCTGCCCTTGGAGTTTTAGGGTATCCTATTTAAAGTAGTAAGTGCAAATATACAATGGTTGCTTTTAGAAGGATCTAAAAACATGGTATCCTAGTGACAATCGTAACAATATAAGACCCAAAGGCAAAAACGTCGCGTGGCGAAGGCTGGTCGTAGAATGACCTGGCCTACTAATGCCCGCAAAGTACAAACCTAAATCCTACAAACCACTGCGCGCCTAACACCCCTCACCAGGCTCTGATTCGGCAAAATAGCAATTTATGCTGATTTACAATTGTCACAAATTAGATACTGCGTTATCTAGTTCGTTTTGTATTTTAAGGTGGAGTGCTGCGGGATCTTCATCTGAGTCATAAATTTGCTGGCCATCTGCATATAAATTGAAAATAGCGCTTTTGATTAATAAGAAAATACGATTTATAAAAATATTGAATAAAAGTGGACCAAGAGTACTGCCCTGAAGATCTTCTCGTGTAACCCCTAGCCAAAGAGTGCGTATCACGAATGTTTACCCTTTATCTTCTCAGTTATACAAGTAGTTTTCTAGTAAAGGGCAAGCGTGGTAGTTTAAACCATAGGCTTTTAGTTTGGCAAGCAGGAGTGAATGCGGTAAGCTGTCAAAGGCTTTGGATAGATCCATATTACATAGTTTCTGCGGCCGGCAGCAATATGTGATATATTGCTGTTGGCCGAAGTGACTATCTAACATAATTTACTATTCAATACCCAGTGCCATTGTTCTCTCTCTGCACTGAATCACTGAGTGGAGGCGCCCCTTCTGCTTTGTTCCTGAACGTACAAAAGAACATAATAAGTACTTGTTGATCAGCTCAACTGGAAATTGGTGCCTGAAACGCTTTGCATCTCAATGAAAGCGGTAGCGTTTTAACATTTGATTGCGTTTTGTGTGTCTTGTGGTTTTGAATACTTTTCAACAGGGAGGTTTCTGAACTACTCCAAAACAATGTGCAGTGTGAGAAATGCGGTCCGTTTCGCACTAACCATAGTTTTTAATGTAGGGCCTTTGTTTTAAAAGTTGATTTGTGGTGTTTGTTTTTGAACATGTGATGTTTTCCAACTAGCGGCTTGCTGAACAATTTCAAGACAATGTGCACAAATGCGGTACGTTTGGTACCAATGATAATTTGAATAGATCTCTTTGTTCTTCTTTGTTTTCCGGCGAACCATGCGGAAACAACAGGCAATGAGATATACCGGGGTATTTGCACATGCAGCGTAACTTTTTCTTCAGTTGTGACCAGACATGAAAGAAGTTACGACAATGGTTCTACATCAGACGAGAATGAAGGGGCGATTTGTATGACACATCAAAATGGAAGTCTAAGTAGTGGCGAAGATAACTGATTCATCTTAAGCTGGTGGTTTGAAGAACGAGGGTAAGGTTTGTTAGCCCGTTTGATTTTTCTGCTTTTAATATATGATTGAACTGAATCGCCCATGGCATTTTTATTATTGAGTAATGTATGGTGTTTAATTTTGCTTCAGATGAGCGCTTTAGGAAGCCTACTACCACAGCCGAGTTGGAATAATTTGGAAGAAGTTGGGCCGCTGATAACAGTTGGAGGAAATGGTGCTGCCGGGTCCTTAAGAGTATTTCAAGACTGGCGTAAGACGAGAAACAAGGCCGTTTTAAAAGAGCCCTATCTTGGGGAGCCCGTGTACCATGAGGCACTATCAAGTATGAATTGAAGGAATGATCCTCACACTTCCTGAACAATTTAAGCGATTGTCTCATATATGCACTTGAAAAATTCAAGTTTCTTCAACGGGATTCGAACCCACGACCTCTGCGATGCCGGTGCAGTGCTCTTACCAACTGAGCCATGAAGCTACAGAGTTGAAAGCAAGTCAATTTGTTGGGCTCATGCGTGTTTTCCCGTTAAAGGAATGATGAATGAAAGAAACGATTGTGAAGTGCGGTTTAGAAATGAATTGAGGGAAAACACGCATGAGCCCAACAAATTGACCTGCTCTCAACTGAGTGGCTTCATAGCTCAGTTGGTAAGAGCACTGCGCCGGCATCGCAGAGGTCGTGGGTTCGAATCCCGTTGAAGTCACTTGAATTTTTCAAGTGCATACATAAGACAATTGCTTAAACTGTCCAGGGAGTGTGAGGATAATTCCTTGAATTCATTTCTAAAGCGCACTTCACAATCATTTCTTTCACTATCAAGTGTGTCCGATGAGGAGCTCGATGACATTCTGGAAAAGTTTGTATCTGAAGTACGGAAGGAAGGACGAGGAGAATACCCTGGAAAGACATTGTGTGAAACGATTTTCTGTAAACAAGTCTATTTGCCGATTTCAGTGTAAGGGAAAATATTACTCTTGTCGATAAAAAGGGTTGTAATTTCCGAAATTTGAATTCAAATGAAACAGGGCTAGTACAGAAGTTGGTCTAGTTATCAAACAGGCTAAGGTTATTTCCGAAAGTTACGAAAATTATTTGTGGGAGCATGGTTATTTGGGGAACGATAATCCTGAAGTTTTAAGAAATACCTTGGTATGGATTTTGGGCTTAAATTTTGCTTTTAGGGCAGGTCGTAATCTAAGAATGAAAGTCCCAGTTGTGCGTCGGAATTGATGAAGATGGGAAGCAGTATTTATAATACAAAGAAGACGTAAGCAAAACGAATGGTGGGGGGCTGGCTGATGCTTGCTTGAAAAGGAAAACCGTGAGGGCGTACGAAAACAATGATGAGCCTCAGGGATGTCCACTTAAACTTTACAAGGAGTATATGGCACACATACCTGACGATGCCCCCGCCAATTCCTTCTATTTAAGGCCTTCAAAAGAGCCGAAAGAAAATATTTGCTACTTAACAATTAGACCCGTAGCCCGCAAGGGCTACGGGTCAGTAGCCCATGCCTGTGGCCCTTGAGGGCGAAGGGTCTAATTGTTTTAGTATCACCTAACTAGTCGGACAGAAAAGGCAATAATAAAGTTAGCAAATGCAAGTTGAAGAAATATTTATTTGGGAATAAAACGAAAGAAAGCGTCACGCTTTTCGCTACTCGAGGAATATTACTAATAGTCCTCTAGTAGCGTAGCCAATCAAAATGCAGGATTTGCATTAGTCCACTAGTTGGGTGATACTAATACAAGATAGCACCAGGTCGAGAGACGTTGGGCAATGTCGTTGCTCAAGTCATGTGAAGCGTTAGTTTCGAAGGGTATTACACTAATAATTCATTGCGAAGAACATGCGCTATCCGATCATATGACAAAGGTCTTCCTGAGCAGTTAATACAGGAAAGCACTGGTCATAGGTCTGCAGATGGGGCTCGATGTTACCAACGTACTTCTACTGCTTAAAGAAAGGCAAGTGAAATAGTGCAGGGGGCTGTTCAAAGGAAGAAGGTGTAACAGGAGTACGAAGAAAGTGAAGGGCGAGGGGAAACGAACAAGGACGAAAATAAAATTGTAATCTCTGCCAAGAACACTATTATAGTGGTTATTTACAGAAAAATGTGAGAGAATAAGTTGTGGTTCATTTGAATATTGTAACCGTGTTGAAGATGTAGTTCCCGGAGTTTTCATAAGTGTAATTTAAAGGGAAGCTCCACTATAACAAGAATATAACTTTAAAATACTGAACATAATGCTTACCATCAAAATTGTTGGAACTTTTTCTAATGGAAGCGTTTGTATCTGGGATAAACAAATTTCAAAAACGCTTGTTTTGGTTTTCAAATTAGCCGGGCGCTGCCATTTTGAATAATTGTGATGTGTAATGGTTGCCCTATTTTTTCAAAGCACCATTACACGTCACAATTATTCAAAATAGCAGCGCCCGGGAAATTTGAAAACCCAAACAAGTGTTTTTGAAATTTGTCTATTTCGGATACCAAACGCTTCCATTGGAAAAAGATCGAACAATTTTGATTGTAAACATTATGTTCAATGTTTTAAACTTAAGTTCTTGTTTTTTTGGAGGTTCCCTTTAAGAAGTGCGTGAAATTAAAAGGAATTGAAAATTGCTGTTTTGTGTCCTTGATAATCTCAGACTGGTATTTAATATTGTTCCGTGAAAGGTGTAATATTAAAAATATTGCAGTGTGCAGGCTGCAACAATAAAAATATTGCAGCCTCTTTGTTTTAGCACGTTACGTGTATATTACCCCTGATAATTTCCCTGCTGACAAAAACGACCACCCCCGTTTTCCTGAGACAGTTGTTTTACCATCTTTAAAGACTACAATCAGTGATTTAGTGCAGAGAGAGAACAATGGCTGGCACTGGGTACTGAATAGTAAATATATGGAAATCGTTGCCACTAGTTTGTTGTTTTGAAGGCTGTCTCTCCAGTCTTCAACCATTCTTAATAACGCAGTCTGACAGCTGTAGTTTCTTCAATAAGGAGACAGGTAATCAGAGAGGTTACCATCGAAATAAGCCTGAAGCTGAGGCACTGTTGGGCATAAGGCTTCAGATGGTGAAAATTCTCATTTTTCTTTTACAAGAACGGCAATACGCAGCATTTCATGTAAAAATACCTTTACGTTCTTCTTATATGTAAATATTGATGCCAGTACATTGCAATAATATTAACCTTTTTTATTTTCCCATAAAAGAATCATGGCACAGTTTGTGCGGTTATTTATTAATTTAAGCCGAGTTGTTTGAAGCAGGGTAAGCGGGTAAATCAGGCCGGATAAATTGCATTTCAGCCTACAGGTTTTCATGGAACTTAACACAAAGTATAGCGCTGCTAATCCTGCTTCGAACGAAACGGCCCTGAACAGTTTCGTTGGGATACTCAGTAGTATGAATCAACTTGTTTC
>BLFK01001131.1:67477-84977 GCA_014634185.1 Astreopora myriophthalma | reverse complement strand
CAAGCCATAAGCTTTCTGAAAGCCTTTCCGGTTAATTCGAGAAAAAACGTTTGAAATGTTTTACATTTTCTCTTACTAAGCGTAAGGTGTACAAATAAAATCCCGTAAGTAGATTAAATGTTCCAGTTACATCTCGCTTGAGAACAATAGCATTGCTACTCAAGTGGCAATGAACTGTGACTATGAAAACACAGCTCTTAGCTCAAGCCAGGATATTCCCGACCTTTCTTCCTTGACCGCTTAAAATGCACACTATTTTATTTTTCGTCTTTTCATTGGTTTTCGATGAGGTCATGGTTGTTTCTGATTGGTTTTTAACGAGGTCATCTTTATGTAACGTCTTTGCTTGCCCTCGTCTCCTCTCATTGACTGATCGACAGCCATGCCGTATACAGCTCCTACTGCAAGGCAGAATATTCACCGCCAAAACTACACACACACACACACACACACACACACACACACACACACACACACGGAACTGTCTTATGCGTCACACGCGTGCGCCCGCTTGCCCAAAAGCCCACAAAAAGAATTTTTTTTCCCCTGCTAAAAATTAAATTCCCAAACTCGATGCCATACTCTGCTGCGAGAGGATTTTCCCCAGGTTCTCCGGTTTTCCCTCTCATCAAAAACTAACATTTCATTTATTTTGATTTGTTCTGATTTACGTGCATTTGTAGTCTCCCTAATTACCAAAGCACTCGTGAGACTTAAATAAGTGGTGATGATGATGATGATGATTGGTTCTTTTTTGCGTATTAAAGTCAATATATTGTTTAAGCCATGGCGCCTGATTAAGTTGCAAAACTCTGTGGACTTTTTTTAATTTTAAGTCCTGCTACTAAGGCAGTCATCGGACTTATGTCGGTGACTAGCGCGTTTGCAAACATTTCCTTTGGTGACTATGCAATCCAATTCTTGAACGGCAGACACGGCCACAGCCCTCACAGATATAGCCTGATGCTGCTGGTGGTGATGCTGCCTTTCTCTTTGCTCTCTTTGCGTCGGCTTCGGCTTTCAGCTTTGTCTCCCCTTCTCGGAGTGCCTGACTGCACGTGGTCTTCCATTTGCCTCGATCGCAGCAAGCGATTCCCAGTTGTCGGTTGACAGACCAATCGCAAGCATGTCTCTCCTGCAGACATCCCTGAAGCGTAGCTTAGGTATGCCAACAGGCCTCGACGCAAGTTCCAGCTCCCCGTACAAGAGGTCCTTATGGATTCGACCATCTTGCATTCGGCGGACATGGCCCAACCACTCAGTCTACGTTGTCTGAGGAGGGTACACATCGAGGGAATACATGCTCTTCCAAGTACGGCGTTGTTGGAGACCTCATCCCTCCACGAAATGGACAGGATGCGACGAAGGCATCTTATGTGGAAGGTGTGCAAGCGCTTCTCCTGTCCAACATAGGTGGTCCAGGACTCACTGCCGTAAAGTAAGGTGCTCACGATGCAGACACGGTAGACGGCAATTTTAGTGTGATTAGTAAGTTTCTTTTTCTCCCACACTCGAGCAGAAAGCTTGGCCATGTTGGTTACAGCCTTTCCAATTCTCTTTCCGAGCTCCACACAGAGAGAGGCATTGAGGCATTGTCAGAGATGCCAAGATAGGTAAACTGCGAGACGACATCCAGGGTGTAGTCTTCAGACTATTACTAAAGCTGAAATCCTCGCACGCATTAGAGAACCGATCGAGAAGCTTCTGGAGCTCTTCCTCACTGTGTGCGACGAGAGCAGTATCTTCAGCGAAGAGAAAGTCACGCAGCATTACTTTGCAAACTTTGGTCTTTGCTCGAAGGCGTGCAGGGTTGAAGAGCTTCCCATCAGATTTAGTACGTAGCAGGATGCTTTCATCAGCTGACCTGAATGCGTGTTTCAGGAGGACAGAAAAGAAGATGCTGAAGAGTGTTGGAGCTAACACACAGCCTTGTTTCACGCCACCGTTTGTGCCGAATGCCTCAGACACAGTAACCCGTGTCCCATCATGAAATGACTTAATAAAGCTCAGGAGTTTTGGAGGGCAACCAATTAATGGCGGGATCTTAAAAAGACCATTTCTACTGACCAAGTCAAAGGCCCTTGTTAGATCGATAAATGCGATGCAAAGGGCTCTTGTTGCTCTCGGCACTTCTCCCAGAGTTGCTTCAGTGAGAAGATCATATCCACTGTCGAACGTTTGGAGCGGAAACAACGTTGGGATTCAGGGTACACCCTCTCAGCGAGCTGTTGTAGGCGGTGTAATACTACCCGGGCAAACAGGTCTCCAGCGATGCATAGTTGTGAGATGCCACAATAGTTACATCTCCTCTGGGACTGATCCCTCCTCCCAGCACCTGCAAAGCAGCTGGTGGAGAGCGTCAAGCAGCTGGCTTCCACCACAATTGAACACTTCCGCCGGGATGCCATCCTGTCCTGGGGCCTTGCCAGATGATATCTGCATGATTGCCTTTGAAAGTTTTTCTTTGGTGGTAACGTTATCTTGGTCAAGCAATGTGCGAAGCCTCTCAGTTTTGCCGAGGGCAGAGGGTGCGACAAAGTTCGTACCACCATAGAACTCACTGTAGTGCTCCACCCAGCACTCCATCAGTTTTGACTTATCAGTAATGGTATCTTCGGTTGATGTCTTCAGTGGAGCGAACTTGGACTGTGTAGGTCCAATTGCGTTCTTAATGTCCTCAAACATGCCCTTGACATTTCCAGTGTCAGCAGCTGACTGGATCTCGGCAAAATAGTTGTTGGCACAGTTCTTGCATTTTTCTTTTGCACGGCTTCTGGCCTCATGGAGTCCCTCCACGGAGTCCCTCCAGGGAGCATGCTGTAGGGTTGTGCTGGTAGTTCTGAAGGGCATCCCTCTTTTGAAGGTTCACGATGTTTGCATTGAACCAATCTTGTCTTTTGGGTTCCTTCTTACTGGAAGCCTGCAGCATGAGTCGTGTCCCTGATGTGTTGCCAGTAATCATCTGTATCGAGGTCCTGGCAGTCGTCGAGTTTGGTGCTCAGGATGTACTTGAATCGTGAGACTTTTTCAGGGATGGCAGCGGCAGCATTGATGCGAGATTTGGCAGGTTGCTTAGCACGGTGAAATTTCCTTGGACGCATCTGAACCTTCGAGAAGACAAGGGAATGATCGGTGTCCCAATCAGCACTGTCGGATGCTCTTGTGATGCGAATGTTGTTAAACTGCTCCCGTCGTGAGATGATGAGGTCCAACTGATGCCAGCGTTTGGATCTGGGGTCCTTCACGTGAACCTATGTCGGCAAAGAATGTGCTCGTAATGCAAAAGTGATGGTAAGCGCAGAGCTCCAGCAAACGTTGTCCATGCTTGTTACATTTGCCAACACCAAAATGACCTACGTAGTTGGCCTAGGAGCCTAGGTCATTGCCCACTCTTGCATTGAAATCACCAAGAAGAATCAGCGCTTCGTTCTTCGTGATATATTTGATAGCTTCATCGAGTTGGCTGTAGAAGGCATCCTTAGCGTTAGAGCTAGAAGTCAAATCAAATCATATAACTTTATTTATACGCGGTTATGTCATCAGTACATACTTATGAATTGAAGTATACACAAGACTCATAGTACCATCTATCATCGACCGCAAAAACTAAAACTACCTATAACTTAAGTATCACTTGCATACTTATGAATTGAAATATCAGCGAAGTCAAGGTTGGGACGTAGGCAGATAGCACGTTGGTGGTGCCTGAATCAGTGTCTCATGTCTCATGTGCATGACACGCTCTGACTTGGTTGAACCTGGCTCCACCATCTGAATCAGCTTGTTGCTGACAGCAAAACCGACTCCATGCTCTCGAAATTCGTCTTCGTCTTTGCTCTGTCAAAAGAATGTGTACTCCTTTTCCTTAAGGCTTCCAGAACCAGCTAAGCGGGTTTTCCTGTAGAGCAGCGATGTCGACGTTGGGCCTATCTAGCTCTCTGCTGATGACAGCTGTCTTGCGTAGTCCATCAATGTCGCGTATATCCTTGGTCAAGCCGGTCAGCATCGTTCGAACATTCCAGCTCCCAAGAGTGAGAGCTGGCTTTCTTCTAGTAAATCCTTGATTCTTAGGTGAGAGTGTCGCAGTCCACTTATTATATTAGTCTGTTTCCAGGCGGAAGTCCTGTTCACCCCAGCAGGACAGGTAGACGGTGGCGGGCAAGGACCGCATTGACTGGGGGCTTCCCAGTTTAAGCGGGCGGTAGCTATCCGATGGGGCTAAACAGCCCCTCCCACTGTCATGAGTGACCCCTGGCGTCTGGTTCTACTGGCTCTACACCAATCGAGCCATGGCTTGGAACCGCTAACTGCCACTCCCTGGTGTGATTCCGTGCCAGGCAGAGCCGAGCGACACGCTCAAGTTGCCTCTCCAGGCGCTTACCTGGGCAGTGTGTATGGAGAGACTGGTTTGCCCGTGTCCCAGAATCGCCCTCTCGGTCTTGCTGGTAGAGTACCAAGGAAAGGCGTGGCCAGTACGTTCGAGACCAGGTCGACTGCAGCAGTTGCTTGACACTGATATATCAGTCAGGTATCAGGCTGCCACACGGGGCTCCCCTCCGGTTTTTCTGTCAGAGTTTATTCCCTTAGCCTTGGGCTATCCCTAGCCACAACAAGGCAATGGGACCGTATCCCTGGTCAAGAGGGGCTAAGGGTGTGCTAATACTTGCCCAAGGTGTCCACTCAGGCTAGTGGAGAGAAGAGGCCCCCTACTGCTCCATTTTAGACCGGCTTCAGGCACGGTCTAGCCACTGCCCAAGTGTTGTCAATAATTTACACACTTGTCCAACTGAAATTTTGTATTTTTGTACTGTCCTTACAATAATCAGAAAGCATGTCAGTTGAAACTTTCATTTTTTCTGGTGCTAATGGATAATCATTATGCAAATCCTGTAAATTTTTAGGGTACTGTAGATCACCTTCAATGATCAGGCCCTTGTTGCTATCTTCTATATAATTTGCTAAATCAATTTTTATTCAATTTGATTTCACTCACCCAGTTGAGACATTTGAATCTGCCATATACGGTAAATGTTGAAACGCAGACCAGCCATATAAATGATTTGCATCTAAATACATACGCCTTATTCCAAAATCGCCGCCATTTTAATACTCTTTTGTTTTCATTCAAATTACCCCTTGTTGCTTCGTCTTTAAGCCCAAACTTCAAAAGAATATTTTACTTTGAACGAGGCAAAAAGGGTTAATTTGAATAAAAACAAAAGATTAGCAGCCATTTTGCAATAAGGCGTATCATGTGTTTTGATTCTTCTCTTTCACTGAAAATTTTCATGAATTTATTATTTGCCCCTGAAGGTCTGTCGGCTATATAACTTATACCACCACGTATGCCTTTTTCAATAAATTGATACACATCGACATCAGTCAGTAATTGTAATCCAATATCATTCATTTTTAGCATTGCATTCCATGCTAAACAAGGACCAGTAATAAAGTCGTATAAAGTTGCATGGATATATATTTTTTCGTTTCATAAGTTTTAGTTTTTCGCCCTGAATTTCCTGGCTTGTATATTTAAAAGCATCATCTGGCAAATTCTTTTAAAGGGTTACCTTAAGACCCCATGCATGCTTTCAAAAAAGACCAAAAATTATGAGCACTTCCAGTTTAAAAGGAAAAGCTGGTAGGAATTTTTCGCCAAATGGAACAGGAAACATTTTTTACCAATCAAATGGAACGGAACAACTATGAACCATTCGACGGAAAAAAAAGTGAGAATTTTTTCGCCAAACGGAACAGCACTGTATTTCATCAAAAGAACATGCTTTTAGGAGTGTCAAAAAGCAAGTGGTACTGTGATATTCCCATCACTTCGGTGAAAACGAGAATAGAGGAATTAATAGGGAGGCATTCCTTTTTTTCCAAAAATTTTCAGTGGGGAGGACAGGTCCATTTGTTGTCCCACCGGAACGACCGGTTTGTCTATTCAAAAGTTAAGCCCGCTACGTCTTACAGCGAAATTGGTAAAATAGACAATTCAAGATTTCTTGTAGTAAATCGAATGGAATACCTGTTATTCAAACTGTGGTGCTCGAATCGACAAGAAGAAAAACTGTGAAGGAAGGCGTAATATCAAACGAGTGGATAGTCTTGACCTGAATTACCATGCTGTGCATTGGAAAAGGGGAAATTTGTCTTGTGTTGGACATACGAACAATGATATTTTCTGCGCCAACTGCGCTGATACTTCCTGTGCCGCATTCATATCCTGTGATCTATGGCGATAAGAACGCCTATAAAACAGATGAACCATTGATGATAGATTTCAATCAAAGCCATGGCCTCACAAGTGTTGCAGTGCATCGCAAGAAAAGAGTAAACAATCAAGGTGGTGGTAACATGACTTTGCGATCTGGAAAAACTAGCCATTCGAAAGGCACTGCGCGAAAGATACAAGCACTTCTCAAAGCTTCCAAGATTAATCAACATTTACCCTTTCTCTGTACCTGTTTTGCAAGCAATGGAGACAGAGGAAAGAGATGATAGCGCACGCTAGCAGGGGACAAATAGAGGCCATTAGTGAAGTGGCTCTTAATCTACTCAAAGGAAACATTGTCGTGCCAAGTTCATCATTTAAGCGTTTGAAGCCACACAAGTCAAAACTCCTGTATTTGACTCGCAAGACGCCAAGTCTTACAAAGAAAAAATAACTTTTCAATCAACAAGGAGGATTTTTACCCGCTCTCGCTGCTTTCATTGCTCTTTTAGCCGTGGAGTTATTGGGTAAAGTGCGCAATGAAACACGTACAAAAAATGATGTTGGTTCCAGAGCATTTATTACAAAGCAATGAAACAGAACACCGATTAACGTCCCCTCCGCAACTCACGACTGTCACGCGCTTCGATCAAGTCATGAAACATATCATGGATTCTACCATGCAAGAGGACAAAAAAGGTGGCTTTACTGGATCAAATTTTCCAACGTTATCAAGGGTTGTCAAAACAAATGAATAGTGAGGCGAAACCTGTTAAACCTACAGGTGTACAACCAACGTCAGCAACTCGAAGTAAGACAACTCCCAACGTAACGCATCGTCCTACGACATCGGAGGTAAAGCCCAAAAAAGCAGCACCGAGAAAACTTCCCGCTATACGCCCGTCGCTACAATACCTTCCAAAATTCCCGTCAGCACTAAACAACACCTTCTCAGGAACCAGTTGCGCATACAGGGATGATAGAAACACCACCTGCCTACACCAAAAGCAGGGTTACAAACCAGAAAGCACGATAAGGAGAAATACACAGTGGGAACCTTATTAAAATGAACAATGACTGTGCAACAAGCCCTTGAGAATTTAATAAAGTGTTTGAAAGTGCTTGAAAGATGGTGTTGGTGTAATTGTAATTGCAATTTTATTTATTGTCGATGTTACCCAATCTCCCGAGCCAGTGGCTCATGTAAAATACGCTCGACCAATAAGATTACAAATGAAATACTGTATGAAATACAATAGAATTAAATTAAGTAAATACCTACTAGATAAAAAAATTACAATTAAGGATAAACATTTGCCGGGAAAAGTAAAACCGACAAACTGTAAGATAAACTATAAGATATATTTCATACATGGGCATGTACTGTACTTAACATTTTTTACGAGTAATCAAAATTGCTGGACAGAGTGTGCACATTTAGTAGACAATGGTAGACTGTTCCATATATGCGCATTAATGTGAGAAAACGAGTCATGCCTAAAAAGATTATAAGATGTTGTGAAATGTTAACTCCAGTACCCCGAAGGTAGTAGTTAGTAACCCAAGGCATTAAAAAAATCGAAATATAACTAGGGCCTTGCATCCTAAAACCTTGAGAAAAGACTATCAGCGATTGTTCAATGCGTCTTTGCTGTAATGAGCTCATTAAGGCGATGGAAAGACATACGTCGCAGGTAACTGAACTTCGTAAGTTTAAAATAGTTCTTAAAGCATAGTGATTGGGTCGTTCAAGTTTATCGTTCAACGTTGGCGATATTCCCAAGAAAAGTGGAGAGCAGTATTGAAAATGTGACAGCACATAGGCCTTGTACAAAGTGAAGTGATCATCACGTTTGGGGGAACTAAACGCCTTATTGTACGTAACACAGCGATTTTTTTGCCGCATAATGTCAACCTGCGGCTTGTAGGACAAATTATTGTCCGATGTGACGCCTGCAATTTTAAGGGTAGGCTCTATCTCAATGGTCTGATCCTCTGCTGATAGACTGTATATGTACTGGGATTTACCCATTGTCATTGCCTGGGTCTTGGTGCATTGACTTGCAAACAGCTGTCGGTGAACCACTGAGTAAATCTTTCTCATAAGTTTCGCTTCATCATTAAAAGAATGCATGCAAAAAAAAATAACAACAACATTGTCTTTGAAACTATAATGTTTATGTGTGATGGATCAAAAGACAAATCCCCCGGATGATAAACTGCTGAGGAGTCTACGTGTTTTGGATGATCGCCACCGCAGAGACGCCATCTTCCCCCCCTCCCCCCCCCCGGGTTATAGGGTGGTTGTAAGGAAGAATGCACATGACACGCATCTCAAGCTGTGATGCCCATCGCGTGGCCCAGGGATCAGTGCCTTCAGCACCCCCCGCGATCACGGTGATCTCGCTTGGTTTGAACATTTGCTCACTCTCACTCACAAAATCAAATGGCTCCATTCTTTCTTTCTTTTTTTTTTTCCTTTTTTTTTTTTACACCTTTGAACCAATTTTAAAAAATACAATATTGACCAACCATAACCGTGTTCACAGTTTTCGTCCAATTAACGTTTATGTTTTCTGTGAAAATCATCGGTCAGATAGGCGTTGGGTCATGTGACAACCCAGCGGGTATTTTTTTTTCACTTTTGATTTGTTTCAAAGTGCAAAGCTTATCGCAGTAACAAATCATCTTTGCCCATTTGGAGTGCTCTTTTCTGATGTTTAGCACAAGGTGTTCGTGCCGTTGTTGGTCCACGGCTTGTAAGTAACTGTGTACTTCTTTGTGACTCGCAATGAAGGCGCACGGGTACTCAGGGCATATCACGTATTTAAACCCATCGTTTGATGTTCAGTTCTCCAACAAATAACCGTGAAACGGGCATTTTACATTCTCTATCCCTTTCAAGGAGCAATCGGGGATCTGCCCCATGCGTTTATCGATGGTGGTGGGTTCACTGGGCGACCTTTCTTGTTAGGTCTGTTCCAAGACTTGCACAGTGGGTGCGGGTGGGATGGGTGACGGGGCTGGAAATTTCTTTATCTGCTCCATTTCTTTGAGAATGACCACACCATTGTTTCCTCCACTTGTTTGTGTGACTTCTGTCTTCTTCTTGGTAGGAGGTTTGGATGGCCGAGTGTGTTTTCGAATCGGTACTGCGTGTTCTTTCTTTCCAGACATGATGTCGTCGCATGAAAAAACAGTAAGCAAGAACTGCGCTTTTATGATCAGAAAACGTTTGTCCCTCAAGGTATGATGGACCGATGACATCCTAAAGAATCAATCACAGAATGACCTATTTGCTTTTTGATTGGATGGCGACGAGGTCATGGTTGTTTGATTGTGAATGGTATCTTGTCTTAAATCCTGTCTTTGCTCCACTGTAATCTCTCATTCACCTTTCAACTCTCCAAGGCAGCATATTAACCGCCAAAAAATATATATACACACTGTTTTATTCGCCACACAATCGTTACACGCGCGCTCGCTCGAACCCGCACCAAAAATATCTTTCCCCGCTAAAATTAATAGATCATGAATAACCTGTTTATATTTTTCCTGTTAAAATATTACACGTGTTCTTCCACGTGCCTTACGGATGCTCAAACGTGCCCCTAATTTATGCATGACCCTTTTTTTGACATGCTCATTGAGGTCGTCATTTGATGACTAACTGTTAAATCTGGTCTGAACTATCGCATACCACTACTTGCAACACTTACTATTACTATTTTTAAGAGCCAAACGAAAACAGCTCTATCACTCTGCATAACAATGTGATATTTTGACCTTGAAAGTGTGCGCACAGACAATTTTTCTAGAAAACAAAAGCGGCTCTACAACAATACAACAATGCTATGATAATTTGACCTTAAAAACATGTCTTTTGAGTATTAACATAAAATACAACATTCTGTTACAAAATATGTTGCTACAAGAAACGACCACACCTGTTCTACTCAGCAAGGTAGACGATCTCCTTACTGACTACTGGTTCAAAAGACTATTGCGCTACATGTGTAGACAAACACAGAATACAAAAATTCAGACTCATACACAATCTTACCCCTATCTCTTCTCTGGCCATTTGAAAAAATCACTCGTTTAAAACCATTCACGTATGTCTTACAACGGCCTGAATTATAAGGCTTTGTATGGAAAAGAAACAAGCTTGCTTTTAAACACCGCAATCTCTATTATTTCGCAAAAATGAAGTGAACTTTATCTAATGTTGCATTCGCTGCCGTCCATCTACTTCGTTTTCTACCCCAGCTTCTGCTTTCAGGGAAGTGAGCGAAGAGAGCGGAAAGGAAGGCGTAAAAGAATAGAGAGCAATGACAAAATGACATTGGCATATTGATGACGTAGTGTGCACTTGTTGCGCTTCTGCTGGTCAAAGTAAAAATTCAACGGTGACCAATGAAATACGGCGTTATATGTTCTATAAAATTACACTTTCCAGGCATTGCAGAAACTAGCCAATAACATGAAACGTTACAATTTGAAGATACAAAGACGAACAAACCGCTTCCATTCTTCAATGAGTAACATATGTGTATGCGTATAAACCTCACATGTAATTTTTTTTACCGAGTTTCACAACGAATCCACGCAAGGAAGATTCCCCTCCCTCACAAAAAACACGAATTCTGCCAAGCATGACCTTACATCTACAGATCGTGTTCCCGGATTTCACTTTGTCGACGTAATCACCACTCACACAAGTGTCTTATGGGATATGGAATAAACCTAGTCATAGGAACTTTTCACACTATATTCGAGACTTTATTTGGACAATCGTCTGACGATTCGTTCGTCTGATGTAAATTGTACACGGACAATTTACCTCGTACCGTAAATCCTCTATTGAGCCACCATTCTCAAATACCCCCCCTTCCCATGTCTCTAATAAGCCCCCCTTTTCAGAGGAAGAAAGGCCCCCCTCTCTTTTAAGCCCTCCGTTCCCTTCCCCTTTGTATTTTGCAACCACATTGCGGTAATAAATGACTGACTGTATTAGTAATTAATCACGACTGTAACACTTCATGTGTAGTGATCTGGTATAGTTTATTCACGTGCTAGAATTTGGGATTTTTGTTTGGACCTTCCTCTCCATGACCTCCAACTTGTGCTTGAGCTTTTCCACTTTGCGTTCTAGTTCTTTATGGAGAATGGATACCATCTTCTGGTTGTTTGAAAAACAGTATAGCCCCCGGAATCACAAGTCCGTCCTCGAGAAACCTCGCTCCCGTCGGTGAAGATTCTAAGCAACAACTTTCCGAGATAAAAATATACACAGGCCCCCCACGATTTTGAAAGCAGGGTGCTTGGCCTTGTACATTATTTCCATAAAAACAGGCTGTCATCAAGTACAGATGATGTACGCTTTTACTAAGCGGGACTGGGATGAAGGAACTCTGTGCGCCACAATTTATCGCTGCACTGAATGATTGTTTTAAGTAGCTTGCCTGACGACTTCGGTCAGAGCGCATTCAAGCGAATACGGCTGCGGATAAGAGATCGGTAAAGTTTTGTGGCAAAATAATGTTCAGAGTTAACAGTTGCTAAAATAAACACGAGGAAGTATGACAAATAATGTTCATCATGAAAGAAGACTGTCTCCACTACGCCAGAGTGCATCATGATGACAGAACAGACTACTTACACAGTAACGCTTTTATCGAAAAACACCAACAGTAGGCCTGCTGTTGTGAATAGTAAGTGGCTCAAAAACAATAAAGAACTATTGGGATTTAATTTTTGTGGATTAAAAAAAACAAAACAAACAAATACAACCTTTCAGCATACTTCATGAGACGTTGACTGCTTGCTGTTCTTATTTTGAGAAATATCCGGCTTAACGTTCTGATACAAAACGTTTTTATTTGTCACTGCAAAGTTTGTCTTTGTTTTAATCGACTGGAATACCGAGATGCACACAAACCCCACTTCAATCGACTCAAGCTACAAAACATTTCCCATGCGGGGCATTTCTCTCACCACAGGTGAGTAACAGGTGTGGCGCATTCGCTATATGAACTGAATCATGGTGAGAGATGTCACATTTCCTATACTACAGATTTTTCACTTTACATGAGTTACGTAACGACCTTATGGGGACACAGGCAAGTTATGCAATTAGCCGGTCCACAAGTAAGAGTCTGAGAGTTGTAGTGAAAGTGATAGGCGAATTCTTTTCCCTAAGTTGTTGGAGATACGCACTAGTTGTGATTTAAAATGGAATCTATAAGTGGAGTATGTATTTAAAAAGGCCAACAAACTGAACTCACATATAAGTTTTCACTTCTTACGAAGTCAGGAGCTTCTAACAATGAACTTTTTCTTTAGAACTTCAGTACCAATGAAGCACCAAGGAATAATAAAAAGAACAGTTAGCCGGGTTAACTGTGTTCTAATAAGATTCTGCACTTTGGCGTACCGGCACTGACGTATCTCCTATTTGGACTCACTGTCACTATTGTTTGAGGGTATAAAGAGGTTAATTTTCCGGGAAGCTGTCTGTTCATAGGAATGACGCCTGCTATGAAAATTTGCAAATAACGCTGATAACACAGCCACTGCAACACCTTTTCCATTGAGATGTCATCCAGCAAAGCCGGATATTGCCCATGATCAGGTACAAGCAACTCATAGAGCATTGATTCCTTCGGTATTCCCTTCCGTAAGTAACGAATGTTTTTCCTTTGTTTATGTTATCACCAACAATCGTAATTCACTGAGTACACTGGACTTCGCTAAGAGTGGATTAATGAACAAGAATTATAGTGGATATTTTTCCCCTCAATTTTGTGATTTCGTTTCCTTTTTGTTTCCTTGGTCAAACAATTGGAATCAACGTTAGTTGCTTGTTTCAGAATTTAAGAAAGGTCGCAATGTTTCTTGTATTTTTCTACTTTACTTCAGCCTACAAGGAGTTATGAAGTGACTTCAATTGTGTAAAACACTGAAGCTTCTCCCTTCATGTTAAGTCCATCATATGGAAAGTCTAGCGAGCGTGGCTAAAAAAAGCCAGGGGTTCAGATGACTGTGAACTGAGAAAGTGCAAAGCATTTAGCACTGTTACAATAACGCACCACTCGGGCATAAATAGGTGGCGATGTTTCACGGTTTGTTAATTTTGTTCTGTCTGTTCACGCAACCAGAGAACAAATTTCAACCTATACCGCAAAATAATGATGACTTCGGAGAATGAGATTCCTATTTGTTTAATGGAGAAACACTACTTTCCAAATCATAAAATTGCCACGTCAATAAAACAGTTCATAGCTGTCGGTGGTAGGATTCACTGTATTACGTAATTCATCAGCTGTAAATTTTGTTTGCCTTACTTCACAATGTATGAAGTTCATAACAGTTTGCAATAAGGGTTGACAGCTGATTAACACTTTCTCAATTCATCTGTTTATCAAGGGCTCAGTTGTCAACTGAATGACGCTTGTGAGGAAAAGTTCATTGTTTTGACCTTGATGTGATTCCGCTTTTCCGAAGAAACAACTAACTTTTACCACAGTTCGAAACACAGGGCGTGGGTGCTAGTAAAGCCAACGATAATCTGATTTGCCATTTGCAACAAAAACTGACCCTGACATATTTTTCTTCAGTTCTATACACATTTTCAGTGAAGTTTGTTTATGAAACTTTTCACATTGTTGAAAAGTCAAATGCTCTTCACCAACTGTAAAAGAAAAACAAAAAAATCAAAACAAAAACATCTGTGACCGAAAACATCCATTCTGCAAGCCAATATGAACAGCTTGCCACCCGCGGCAGATTCATTTGTGCGCTGGGGTACAAGGTGTGAGGTACACAGCGTTTGTGTTATGTCAGTTTTGAAGTTAGCAGATTCAATTATTACCTCCAGCTTTGACTCCATGCAGACCAGATTCCTCTCTGTAAATTTTACCTCTGGAAAGTTTTATCTTCCATCAACAAATACTGTTCCAATACATTCATACATGCGTCATTTTGGAGCCAGCTATATCGGTCCAGACATGTTTACCCTTCGTCGCGATAAAGACAGCAGAGTATCGCCCGTTCATACAAGTCTCTCTTATCAGCCAGCCTTTCAAGACATGCCCTATCAGAGCGCAAATGAAGACAAACCAACTCAGTCATACATTTGTCTCATTGGAAAGGCAATTCTCAGCTCCCCGCAGCAGAAACTTGTGTTAGGCGACATCTACAATTACATTCTCACTCACTACCCATACTTCAGGAACAGAGGACCGGGATGGCGCAATTCCATACGCCACAACTTGTCACTGAATGATTGCTTCGTTAAAGTGGGTCGCTCTCCAAACGGCAAGGGACATTTTTGGGCAATCAACCCCATAAACTACGATGACTTCAGTCGGGGAGACTACAAACGAAAACGCGTACCGAGAAGAAATCGGGAAAGTTTGAAGGCAGACTGTTCAAAAGGAGATCGAGAGGAATCGGGAAAGATGGATGAGGTAACGACGAAGTACGATAAAGGGTGTTCGTCCCGTGAGATGCCCCGAAGCCCTGTTTGCACTACAAGTGAAGCTGAGAAAAGAGGTTTTCACATAGAGACACTTTTATCAAAAAAACACTATCGGTACGAGTTGTAAAAGGCAACTTGTTCTTAAGGCCTATGAACTGGAACGTGATGCACAAGTTGATGTAACGGATGCACAACGAGCTGTTGCTCTTCAACACACCTGTATTAAGTTCCAATAAAGATTTCACGAGAGTACTAAACGATGATGAAAAGGATTGATTGTAAATTGAATAAATATTTATTTAATCACTGTGTGCCATAGAAAATCCGTCCGTAACTAGAACCTTGGTCACGAGGGCTAAATGTTTACCGCCTTCCTATGATTCTAAGGACAAGGAGTAACAATATGTTTTTTGGTTGTGGTGTCTTAAAGGACAATGGCTACCCAAAACGCTTCTCCGTAACCGTTTAAAGCCGGTTAATCCTTCTCGTAGTACTTCTAGGGACGAGGATTCTGTCATGTATGCGTCATCATTTGTTAAGTTCTCAGGCATCATGGGAAATTTAAAAAAAGGGGCGAGTTGTGTAACAACATGGCGTAGTGTGTGTCGTGTACATAACAGATTCCACTGCTGGTTTTTAGTGTCGTCATCTCATACATCCAGGCGGTTACAGAACCTATCAACAAAGTTTTGTGTAGCCACGACCTCGAAGGCGCCAAAAAAACCTTATCAGACGCTAAACTATATTTTCGCCAAACTTGTACTGCTTTATATGATCACCCCCTCTTGTTATTGGTGAGCAAACCTAATATACATATGTATATATATATATATCATGTCGCCTCATGGTTAAGGTTTCCTTGCCACCGTTTCACTTTTTCTTCTTTATCTTGCAAGTTTGTATTTCTGTAATGGACGTAGTATAGCAAAACTACTAAACTAAAGTAAATACCTGCCTTTTACCTGACACCTCTTCAAACCTTATTTGGTGAAAGAAAAGCTTGATTAGTGAGCATATAAAGGAGTCTTGTTACAGCATTAGATCACTCCTTTGCGCTGCAACATTGACTTTAATTTCAAGAGAATATACCAATCGGCTCTTTCTTTCGCAACTGTAAGGGATGAGGGCAATTGTAAGGGGTGAAGGATGAACTGTAAGGGAAACTGTAAGGGATGAGATCTTCGCTTTTGAAAAAACATAAAGAAAATTAATTTAAAAAGACATCACATGCCGTATCGGAGGTTACGATATTTCAAGGATGATTATTAATGCAACAATCGACACTTTTGAAGCATCCACGGCGCCTCCTTCTTGCTGATATCCTAGCTGAGTGAACGGTACGACTACAGTATTTGATGAAATACGTAATGTATTCAACAGCTCTCTCTCCTATCAGAATCTGGACCAGATGAAGGTTACGAACACTCGGAGTTCGGTTTTTCTTTATTTCGAGCCGCTTGTGTCACTGATTGAAAAACATATTCAAACTATCGTATTACCAATTGTAATTTACCATGCCTTCAGAAAGCGAAATTTGTAATCCCCTCTCAGAAAATGCTAGCTACATTTACATTATTGGAAATTGGTGTTCAGAATCACGGAAATGACATTTCTGAGGGCCAGAAATACAAAACTTTTCTGGGGGAGCATGCCCCCAGAGCTCTCTATAGGGAAGACCCGCCTTCGGCGCTCAATTGTCAGTCTCGACTACCAAACCCCTCTATGCAAAAATGCTAGCTACGGCCCTGATTTACAATTCATACATTGCTCGACGAATGTCACCGTCACCGTCGTCACTTGTACAAAGTCATCTCGTTGTCGGTTATTTGGCACGATAATGGCCGAAAGTAGTTCCAAATTTTCTTCGCACAAACGTCATTTGATAGCAAATCTCAGAGAATTATAGTTGTATTCAGTCATAGCTAGTACAGGATAACTTAGGTAGTTCAAACTGCCTTTTGGTCGTTGAATTACGTGAAGTGATTGAAGTTCAGGAATTACTCTTCAAAACAGTAACGATGGAAAGTGGAGGAACGAAAATTTCGACCATATTCGAAGATAAGACAGATATCCCCGGCGGGACATTGTACGGAAAAAAATCGTTGTTTTTGCTGTAATAATTTTTCCAGTTGTATTACTTTCATTATCTTCAGTTCCTACTGTTTTATCGAAGTAGTACTTTTAATTGTTCTCTTTCGATGCGTTCCGCGTAATGCGATAATTATGCATATTTCCATCGTACCTGTTGGTCAGAAGTCATGTTTTAAAAGGGTTATTCAAATACTATAAAGTTACTGAAGTGTGGAATGAATGGCCAAACATTTCGTGTCATTGCCCCGCCCACTTTTATAAACGAATTCAAAGAACTCGGCCGTACCGTTGGAAAGTGCTTTCTGTTGCTACAATCGAGGTCTTCTAATTCGCCTATGACTTCATCTATGAAAGTGGACGGGGCAGTAAAACAGAGTAAGTGGGGCAGTGATACGAAATTTTGGGCCCATTCCACATTTTGTGTGAACTTACGCATGACCCAATGCTTAATATATGAAATCCTCACCATTTATTCTGCTTTTTTTTTCTCGATAAAACAAGCAAATTCCGTATTGCCGTGCATCTGTTTGGGGACGGCTATTCATAGAGTTATTTTTATGGAGTTACTTTTATAGCGGTAGAGTTAAGCCTCCAAAATCCTGAATTCATGATTTTGGAAGGGTTAGCTTAAAGTTTAGTTCATTTAATTTTGGCTTTCCAGAATGTTGAATTTAGGATTTTGGCAGTCCAAAATCTTGAATTCAGGATTTTGG
>BLFK01001131.1:62477-64977 GCA_014634185.1 Astreopora myriophthalma | reverse complement strand
AGAGAAGGAGGGAGCTGCACGGATGCTCCACTGCTTATCCAGAATAAGATCTGCAAGTTTCTTGATGATCCCAAGTGTAAGGCAGTGCGGATCTTCGCTATGGACTTTAGCAAGGCCCTCGACTCTGTGACTCTGTTAACTATGCTCAGATGTATTGACTTCTAGGCGGCTGAGCATTCTTGAAAGGCGCGAAGGAGTTTTCTCAGGCTGAAGTTGAATCGGACACGATGGCGGTTGTATCATCAGCATATCGTGAGAGTTTCAGTTCTTTACCATAAATTTTTATACTGTGGATGTTATCATCATTTCTTATTGCGTTTGCTAAGATTTCGTTGCAAAGAGTGAAAAGGACGCAGGATAGTGGACAGCGTTCTCTAACTCCGCGTTGTAATCTAATTCGGAAGCGCATCCGTTATTAATGACACAGCTGGAGCACCCGTTAAAAACTTGTGATCCATCTTTTGAGCTGAGGGCTGAAGTACAACGCTTCTGATATCTTGCTTATGAACTTCCAATCGATTGAATCAAAACCCTTTTTGAAATCAATGAATGTGGCTAAGCCAGGTATGTAGACCCGCCAAGTCTCACGCATTATGCGTGAGTCTCACGCCTGGCGATCAAAAACATCGATGTCACGCATCGAGGACAATTTCTCACGCCTGACGCACAGATCGGGATAGACTTGCCACAAGTCGACCGCGAGAGCCAAAACAAATTCGCAACGAAGTCGCGAAGTAAGCTAACTTGCACTTAATGTCGGGTTCATAGGCGTTTGAGTCTAAACTGTGCAGAAATGTGAGTCGAAACACTATAAATAAAAAATGGCGTGTTTCAACTGGAACTGGAGGGACTGGAAACGAACTTGAGTGCGAGTCTCGTTATAAAGAATCATTAGCGTGACATTACGAGTTTGACATCATGAGCTTCAGATATCTTCGGAGGTGTTCGGAAGTCATCGGAATATCTTCGGTAATGTTCGGAAAATGTTGGGAATTTTCGCAAGTTACCGGAACGTTTTCGGAAACTGAAAAAAAAAGGTCAGGTCGAAAATCTCACGCATTTGACTCAGGAAAACTTGGCAGGTATAGGTATATCTGCTGAGAAGTTACTTAAGGCTGCAGGATCTGACGTTCTTGGCGCTAGGATACTGAAAATAGCTGCCCCTGCAATCTCCTTACCACTGAGTCGACTTATAAACCACTGCACTGATATGGGCACTCTCCCGTCTGCATGGAAAACTGCCAAAGTTACGCCTATATACAAGGAGCAAGGAAGCAAAGATGACAAGAATTATTATCGCCCAATTTCAGTACTCCCATTACTATCAAAAATCATGTCCACCAAGCCCTGTACAGCTACATGCCAGACAACAACTTGTCGTACACCTTGCAGTCCGGTTTCCGAAGATCCTACTCGACGGAGACAGCGCTTATTCGTCTGACGGATCAATTGTTATCTAATATGACAAAGACCAAGTCAGTGGGCTGGTATATTTGTGGATTACAAGAAGGCCTTTGACTTAATCGACCATGATATACTCCGGTCCAAGCTCGAGGCATACGTCTAAGATCAAAGGAACTGATGCTCTTAACGAACTACTTAAAGGGTAGAAAGAGCTCAGTTGATATTGGCGGAGTGCAGTCTGAATACAGACTGATCACACATGGTGCTTCGCAAGGATCGGTCCTGGGGCCACTGCTATTCATCATCTTAAATAAAGTAAATGATCTCCCAAACTCAGTCTCTCAGTCAACTGTAGACATTTACGCAGACGACACTACTTTAAGCACTTCCGCTGTAGTCGCGGATCTACCTGCACTTCAGCAGAGACTCCAAGGTGACATAAACAAGATTGCAGACTGAACATCTGCCAACAAGATGGTACTTAATGCGTCTAAAACAAAAACTCTTCTCGTAACTGGCAAATGACTGGAAAATAAAGCTCCAGACACGAACCTTAAATTATCATGCAACGGTAGCGAAATTGAGCAAATAACTTCTCACAAATTACTTGGAGTAAAATTAGATAATCACATGAGTTTTACTCAGCACAAAGATGATATTTGTAAAAAAGTGTCACCACGTATTGCGGTGCTAGGGAAGATTAAGCGTAATCTGCCTCTTGCAGACCGTAAGCTTTATTTCAACGCCTTGATCAAGCCAATAATGCTCTACGGCTCATGTGTATGGTGTACTGCGCCAGAAGAGAACGTAAATCGCCTATCCAAGCTGCAAAAGCGAGCAGCTCGAGTAATCTTGGATGCGGATTTCGGTGAAAGGAGCGAATTGCTTTTTAGACGACTTGATTGGCTGCCGATTAAGGGAGAAATAAACCTAAAAAGGGCTACTTTGATATTTAGCTGCATCAAGGATGAAAATAATTGCCCGAGTTATGTAACGGAACTTCTAACGAGGAACTCAGACGGACGCACCAGAACCAGTCGATATAGAAAATACAACTTAGTGTGCCCATTCTATAACAGAGAAATGGAAGGGTGGG
>BLFK01001131.1:42000-62467 GCA_014634185.1 Astreopora myriophthalma | reverse complement strand
GGGGGGGGGGGGGGGGGACGGCGGCGGACATTCCAAGCCAATAGAGCAAAACTGTGGAACAATATCCCTTTAGACATTCGCAAGAAAGACTCCATTGGCTCTTTTAAATCCTCTGTTAAAAAATATCTTTTAGCCAAGAACTCTTAGCTTTTTAAGACCTTTCAGCTATATTCTATTTTGTATTTTTATTATTTCACAAGTGTAATTAGTATTTTAGTAATTTTAATCTTTAACTTAGGATAGAGGGCCACTGGTTTGTCAGTTCTTAACTGTTATGTTTTTACCCTCTATAAATAAAGTTGTTACTTACTTACTTTCAATATATCCTCGATCAGTGTTTTGTCCTATGTAATCGATCGATGTTTGCGCGACGTATCCGGTTTGATCTTCATTTAATAATAGTAATAATAATAATAATAATAATAGTAATAGTAATAGTAATAATAATAATAATAATAAAATATTTATACAGCGCTAGTATCCCTAAAGTTCAAAAGCGCTTAACAATAGTTAAATTATAACTGAAATGCTTTTTTTAAAAAGGAAAGTTTGAAGTTTGTTTTTAAAAACGGACACTGAGGAGCTGTTCATAATGTCGGACGGCGAAGTGTTCCAGAGTGTGGGGGCTGCTACGGAAAAAGACCTTGCACCGTATGTCTTCAAATTAAAATGAGGAACCACAAGAAGATTTTTAGATGATGAACGTAGTTGACGAGATGGAACGTAGCGTGTGATTAGCTCGCGAATGTACGATGGAGCAAGATTGTTAAGAGCCTTGTACGTGATGAGTAGAATTTTAAACACAATGCGATAACGTATCGGAAGCCAGTGAAGATTTAACGAAATAGGCGTAATGTGATCATGCTTTCTTGAAAAAGAGATGAAACGAGCAGCGGCGTTCTGGACGTGCTGTAACTTTCTCGCTTGGTAGTTCGGTAGTCCGTGGAGAGTTATGAATTACAATAATCCAATTTTGAAGATACAAATGCATGAAGAAGTATTTCAGTGGTGTTCGATGACAGATACTTCCTTATATAACTGATATTACGAAGATGATAAAAAGATAATTTGCAAATACTTGCAACATGATCGTTGAAAAGAAAATGATTGTCAAAAGTGACACCAATATTTCTAGCTTTCTGTGAGGAGCGGATGGTCTCACTGACGACGGAGACTTATTGAACAATTGGTATAGGTAGATGTTTAGCAGAGATCATTAGTAGTTCAGTCTTATCCTTGTTTAGTTTAAGACGGTTAAACAACATTCAGTGATCAATCTCAAGTACACAACGCTCAATGTTAGACACAGCCAAATCCCTACCACCAGGTATAGTTGGCTGAAAGGACAAGTAAAGCTGCGAATCATCAGCATAAAAATGATAACTCAAGTTAAATTTGTTAACAATGTCAGAAAGCGGTGAAGTGTAGAGAAGGTACAAAATGGGTCCCAAAACTGAACCTTGTAGAACACCACACTGAAGAGCATGTTTCAAGGAAGTTCCACCATCAACAGAAACATACTGCATGCGATCGGACAGATAAGATTGAAACCATAAAAAAGGCTTGCCAGTAACTCCAAAGCGCTCATGTAGACGAGAAAGAAGAATATCGTGATCGACCGTATCGAAGGCAGCAGAGAGGTCCAAAAGTAATAGAATTGCTGTTGTACGATTATCAGTGGCTGCGAGGATGTCATTATGCACTCGAATGAGAGCCGTTTCTGTGCTATGATACTGTTTGTAGGTCGACTGAAATGTCTCGTTCAAATTGTTTTTGCTACTATAGGTAATCAGTTGGTTAGCAACTGACTTCTCAATTGCTTTGCAGTTGAAAGTAAGATTTGAAACGGGGCGATAGTTTGAAAACTTTTATGAGTTTTCGGAGAAATTTAGAAATCCGACTAGCTATGGTTTTCGTAGTAATCTTATAATCAATATGGAGAAGTGATATCGGTCGCCAATATTCTGAGTAAAGTCTATTTTTTTCGTTTTTTTTAGGTACAACTTTAATGATTCCTTGTTTTTGAGTAGTGTTTAGTTGTTTAGTTGAAGCTTTGAACCACCTCCTCACTTAATAATGGCCAGATGTCTATTTCTATTCCGTCACCGCACTGAGGGTTCCCGTGAGATAGCATTGCACCTGCGCGAACTCAGTGTGTTGCCGCCTTTCAGAGTGAACAGAAGTAGTTTTTGTTCTGGCGAACAATATCAGCAATAATTTGCCCTTAAGCGGTTCGTCAGAATGCCCGACAAAGACAAAGACAACGGTTCTAGAAAAGAAACATCTGGACAGAAAAGGAAAGCCCAGGATAACCCCAGATGCACGCCAGACCATATCGAAATCAATGTTGTGGAAAATGGCGCTGAAGTTGTCGCTTCACCTTCTGACGGTGGTACACCGTCAACGGCCCTCGTCACTGCCATGCAGGAGGGATTTACTCTACTGTCTGGAATCTGGCTAATGCCATTACAGAGGCTTTCAAATCGTTCAAAGCCGATTTCGAGATTTCTGTCGACGAGGAACAGCGGGAGGAAGAACTTCTGAACTCAGTCGACGACGAACCCCCCGCGAAGAAGAAGCGGGAAGAGGAAAAAGCGAACGGACAAATAAGTATAGATGTTGACGCGTCCGTTGGACAGTTACTCGGCAGATCCAATACTACCTCTAATGAGGGGAAAAGTAAAGTGCTTAGCAGCTTAAAACAGGATATGCAGAAAGACGAAACGGGTCCGAACGTGGACAGTGAGCTTGCAAGCATTATTAATACACTAATAAAGGATGGATTGCCTGATGAAAAACTCCAGGACAAGATGAACAAGTATCATCGACCTGGAAATTGCGAAAATTAGACCAAAGTACGTGTCAATCAGGGAGTGTGGGATAGCTTAAGCCCATCCGTGCGCTCGCAGGACGTTCGAATGCAAAAAGTGCAAACGTCTTTATTCAAAGGTATGTGTGCTTTGACAAGCATGATCAATAAACTTGTAGATCGAATACCTTTGCTTCCGGTTAGAAACGATATGCTTCGAGAGGCTACTGATGCCTTTGCTATGTTTGCTAATGCAAACACTGAGCTTCACCACAGGCGCAAAGAATTGATAAAGCCTGACTTACATAATGACTATAAACATTTATGTTCCTCATCCATTCCCATTACCGATCCGTTGTTTGGGGATGACTTGCAAGACAAGTTAAAGATCTGACAGAAGTCAATCGAGTTGGTAAAAAGGTTACCCCCAGTAGTGGGCCATTCTCCAGGTCTCATTTTGATTCTAGAAATTCTAGAAACTACACATCGCACTCCTCGAGCCGTGGCCGAGGATACCGCTGTGGCCGTAAGCCTTTTTTAGGCGGGCGATACAACGACCGACCAGCCAAACCGTCACACCAAAGGAAGATGAAGCAAGGACAGACGAAGTAGACGGGGCTTCAGATCCTGTTTCGAATAATAATGTTGACGTGAGCATGTCTAATGACTTTATTGCTGGATGTCTGAAACAGTTCTCCCACCAGTGGAAACTCATTACCTCAGATCATTTTATTCTTGATAGTGTCAGCCACTACAAAATATAATTTGTTGCTCCTTTTCCCCAGCAGGAGGTTGTTCCAAGGGAAATATGTTTTTCTATCCAGGAACAACATATCATTCAAAATGAAATTGATAAACTGTTAACTAAACGAGTGATCAGAGAAAAAACTCATTGCACAGGGGAATACATTTCTTCTATATTCATCCGTCCTAAGAAGGATGACACTTACAGGCTCATATTGAAGCTAAAAAACCTGAATGATCATGTGGAGTATCATCATTTCAAGATGGATACCCTTCAATCTGCAATCAGGCTTATGAAACAGAATTGTTTCATGGCATCTGTAGATTTACGCGATGCGTACTATTCCGTGCCCATTGATAAGGAATATAAAGTTTCTCAGGTTCAGCTGGAGAGGAAAACTGCTTCAGTTCACATGTTTACCAAATGGCCTTTCCTGTGCCCCACGCCTGTTTACAAAGATTCTAAAACCGGCTTATGCTACCCTCAGGAAGGAGGGGCATCTGAATGTGGGGTATATTGATGATTCATACCCACAAGGAGATACAATACATGAATGTCAAACCAACATCACTGATACTTGCGGTCTATTTACAAGATTGGGGTTCATGATACCCTAAAACGTCAATGCCAAAATTGAAATCACCCTGTATACTGATGCCTCAAGCAAAAGCTGGGTTCTGTCATGGGTGCTGAAAAAATAGGAGGCAGATGGTCACATTAACCACATTAACTGCCTTGAGCTGATGGCTGCTTTCTTTGGTTTGAAATCTTTCTGTAGCAACATGAAATCCATCCATGTTCGCATTTATTCTGACAATATCACTGCTGTGAACTACATCAACTCTATGTGAGGCACACACTCTATGGAGTGCAACTCTGTGGCCAAGGACATATGCCGGTTGTTCTGTATAACGAGACAGATCTGGATTTCCGCAGCGTATATCCCAGGAAAGCAAAACATTCAGGCTGATAAGGAGTCCAGAGTCTTTTATGGCAATAAAGAATGGATGCTTAGGCCAGATTTATTTCAACTACTTACAAAAATTTGGGGGGAACCTTCTATAGATCTTTTTGCTTCAAGGCTAAATGCTCAGGTCCCTTGTTATGCATCCTGGAGGCCTGATCCTAATGCAACTTATGTAGATGCTTTCTCTATCAGTTGGAAGAAACAATTTTTCTATGCTTTTCCCCCATTTAGTTTGATTGCTCGTTGCCTTCAGAAGATCGAGATGGAAGAAGCAGAGGGCCTTATGATTGTTCCCTTCTGGCCAACTTAGCCATGGTACTCACAGCTGCTACACTTGATAATAGATATACCGAGGACACTCCCAAACCATCCAACCACACTCAGCATTCCAGGGAGAGAACACGAAACACATCCACTACACCAAAAGATGGTTTTGTTGTCGTGCAGATTATCAGGGAATCCCTTGAATCGCAAGGGATTTCTAAGAAGGCTGCATGAGAGCATTTTACAATCTGTGGCTTAAGAGACATGACTATTCTTTACTGTTGAATAAATTGTTGAAACAGAATATGGAGTCTGTGTCTCTTCTCACATGTGTGCGGTGTGCTTTGAAGTCTCACGTGAGCCCTCAGTGCGGTGACGGAATAGAATTCAAAAATTAAACGAGACTTACCTGTAAGTTGAAGTTTGATTCGAATTCTATCCGTCACCAAGCACTGAGGGATTACGTGCCCTCCCTTTTTTAAGGCCCTCCCGTTTATATTTTTTGACAACTGAGGACTTTCCTCACCGCACACATGGTAAGTGCTTTAAAAAGTGAGTTCGCGCAGGCGCAATGCTATCTCACGTAATCCCTCAGTGCTTGGTGACGGATAGAATTCCAATCAAACTTCAACTTACAGGTAAGTCTCGCTTAATTTTTGAATTTAAGTTCAACGGAAAGCCGTCGCTTCCTGGGCATTTACCTTTGGCGCACTGTTTTAAGGTTTGTAAACATTATTCTTTAGTAAGAGGCAAATCGAGCTCTTCTTCTCATTTATGTCCACGATTGCACGCAATGACAAATTTTACGATTTTCCGCAGATTTCCCATGAAAAATCTCGACCGCAACGATTTTTCGCACTTTACGATTTTTCGTTACTTCTTTATTTTTCTCAGTTACCAGAGGGGGCTTCCGAGTTCAACTAATTCTCCGAAGAGTGCAAAAAATGAAATCCTTTCGTTTTCCCACTTTACTATTTTTCCTTACTTCTTTTTCTTCATTCTTCTTTAGAACGGCCGACGTAAAACTCATTGCACTTGTATCGTACTGAAGGCGCTCTTTTACCACACATTGCGATGCTTATAATTATGTCGCCTACTCGTATATTCCTCGTTCTGTAATATTCAAAATGCGTGCTTTAATTACCACGTCGATTACGTCTCTCATCCACGGCCCATTTAAATCACATGGCGCCTTTGTATCCGATCCAAGCCTATATTCCTCGTCTGGAATTGTTTTGAAATGCAGCGCTCTTTCATTTTTCGTTACTTCGTTGTCAACATTATTTACCTGAGGCTGCTTTCAAGCGGCCTATTTTAAAACACATCGCGATTGTATATCGCATGGATAATCGTGTTCACATTCCAACGGGTCATTGAACGCACTATGTGTGCTTCGATATTACGACTTTGCTTCATGTCGCATCATCGCCCTATTTAAAACACAACGCTTTTATAGCCTTTCCAAACCTATTTTAATCGTTATGGAATCGTGTTGGAATATAGCGCGCTTCATTTACGCCTTTTTAAAATTTGCTTTCAACTGGCCACTTACACCACATCGCCATTAAACCGGTCAGTATAAAACGCGGACTGCGGACTGCGGACCCAGACTGCGGACCGGGTATAAAACGCGGACTAGGTATAAAACGCGGACTGCGGACCGGGTATAAAACGCGGACCAGGTATAAAATGCGGACTGAACACAAAACACTGTGAAAAAAAGCATAGCGCAACGAAATAGCGATAGGTTGACGACATGAATTGAAATGGTGGAAATAATGTTTCCTGCCATAATTGCCACGTGCATAATTGTCACGTGAGAAATGTTAGCTGACCTTTATTCCAGCATGGCCGGAGTAATGGAGTTTGAAGGTGAGGGAGTGAGATCTCGTCACATTATTCTGCTTCTACCGGTCAATTTGGCTCAGAGAACAAATAGAGAAGAATTCTTGGTTTACAAGAAGCGAGATTTTGTTCATTTTGAGTTCTTAATATGAAACCCCAATGTTGTTTAAGTTCTTTCCTAATGCAAAATAATGACTTGCAACGAGTGACCTGTGGAATGTGACCTGTGTTTTAGACCCGCCGATTGAGTTATCACCATAGCATTAGAATTGTGATGCTATAAGACGCCGATTTTTTTTAGGCTGCTTAAAATGACGATCAATAGCGCAAAGTTTTACTTGAAATTGCAAAACGTTTCTATGTTTTATTTATAAGGCCTCAATTGTTCAAAAGGTTCCATTGGAGAGCGCAATTGGTATCGCTATGATTTATCCGGCGGATAGCGTTATCCATCGTTTGAACAACTGGAGCCAGAGGTAATAAACGAAAGGAATTTATGGAATCCTTCGCTGGTCACCGGCTTTATGTTTAGAAATCGAGACATTTGAAACACTTTAGTGGGATATGCTATTTAGACAGGGGTCTATTTACTTATTCGCAAATAAATGTTCTGTTGCGATTGATACAACTTTTTGTTCATCTCAGTGTCGCTCGGGTCTGTCTGGAAACAGCATTCGATCAAGAGAACAACTGTTATAGTACATGTCCTGATTTACCCGTACACATTACCGACTTCATCTTTCGCCTCCCAAGCATACTTTCAATTGGGAGTAAAGATTGCGTGACGAGCGAAAATACTCTTCACTGTGTTGACCTGGCTCGAACTACGACATCAACAGTCAGAGGACTTTCATATATACGAGGAGTTGAAGTTTATGCCTTAAATGCAATATTTTGACACGGAGTGAGGGGACCCAAGGCCTTGTTTTTGAAATCCGTATCTGGGCCAGTACCTAATCTGCAGTCCGCGTTTTATACCTGGTCCGCGTTTTATACCCGGTCCGCAGTCCGCGTTTTATACCTAGTCCGCGTTTTATACCCGGTCCGCAGTCCGGGTCCGCAGTCCGGGTCCGCAGTCCGCAGTCCACGTTTTATACTGACCGCCATTAAACCGCATCTCACCAATACCTTTGACTATAGAGTGTGTAGAAAATAAAATCCGAAACTGTTCAATGAAAGAAGCCAAGAAAATGAAATGTTATAAAAGACTAATAGATAAACAACTTTTCCAAGTCTCAAGTCTGTGTGGTACATTGTCTCTGAGTTATTTGCCAAAACGTGTCACACGATTTTAAAGAGCTTTGTATGGAGACGCCATGTTGGTGTTTCTCCAGAGGACACCAATATGGCGGCCGGAAATGAACAAAAACATCTGGAACTCAGTTTGCAATGAGAGCGCTTTCTTTTCGCTCGTGAGCCAAACAACATGACCATAATCGTGTCTTCTACTGCTTTTAATGCTTAATTTTGCTAGAAATCACAATGAGAGACCGTTTTTTTGAACCATACAGCTTTGTCGCGGCTACTGTCTTGGTGTCACGCAAGGTGAAATTTGGAGAATTCAAAATGCTGTATTTTCAAAACAAAAAACGCTACGGGGCCTAAAAATGGGAAAACGATTTACTTCTAGGTAATTTTCATCTGGTTTAGATTAGAAATTCAGAAAACCACGCGGTTTTGATGTTAGAATTTCATGACGTCACGTGAAAACACTCTATAGGACTTTATTTGCATCTGTGCAACGCCAAAATCTAAAGCCGCAGCACGAGATGGAACATTACGTAATACACGTAAAATACTGATATGGACGAACGACAAGGTACTGATGAAAAACGATGGGAAGCGGTCGGAGTCAAATTTTAGTTTGCCGCTTTTGTAAAAACTCACGCCTGGCCACGTTTTGTACCACGTAACTTTAAAGGGGCTCTGTCACGATATTGTGAGGTATTTTGATCATCGACAAATTTACCTTTAAATTGAAGGAAACCTGAAAATAATGCTTTACAAAGGTGGAAAAACACCAAAGAGATAATAATAAACCAGAAAGGAACAAGGATGGTTAAGGATAGAGAAGATTGACACGGATTACAAACAAAAAACATTGAAAAGTTTAGCTAAACTTTTCAAACCCATTTACCCGTGACATAGCTCCTTTAAGGTGGCTCGATACCCTAGACCACCTTTTTCTTCAAAACAAAAAAATAGAAACTCATTCCATGCCAGTTTTAAAGTTCAAACCTGCATAGGGTCAATTAAAAAATTCCTCTAGTCAGGTTTTGCCATCTTTTGCAGTAATTCTTGTGCAAAAATGTTTTTTGTGGATGTAGAAAAGGAAAAAAAAACAACAAAAAAAACAAATGGCATGATAATGCATTCATTGCGTGAAAATGACATATGAGCTCCAAAACACTGCAAGAATGACACGAGAAACTTACCTCCTAAACAAGCAGTCTGAAGAAATCTTAACAAATCTTTTCTAGAACCGAATCTTTTATTCAGAGAGTAAACATTACAAAACAGCTCAACAAGAACTCAAGACCAACAAGAACTCAACCAGCTCCCTTTTTATCAGCAAACTCCAACCACAAGAGACTGCCGCCTTGCATCCTGGGAAATTCCGCATATATTTGAGCGGGAAAGGGTAATTTTGCGTACTACAGAGACGCACATAACTGTGTATAGGCTAGCAAGGACCTCATTTATTGTACAACTGTTGATCAATGAGTAGGTCTGTTCCGGGACTCCCTCTTGCCCCGCCCGGATTGGGAGGCGGGGGATAAGCAACCTCGTTCCCAGGGTCTCTCTCTCTTCTTCCCGTCCCTCTCTCGCTCCAGGGGACGAGAAGAAGAGAGACCCTGGGAACGAGGTTGGGGGATAAGAGGGAGTCCTGGAACAGGACTCATGCATCTGTGCAAAACGTGTTTGATTTAACCGCGAACCCAAGCTCTCTCTTTCTTTTCCTCCCTTGTCGTGGAGAAAGAGACGTTGGTTGTACCTGGTCACATGACTGACCGGGACAAACTGCTCCTTTGTCCCGGTAGACTCACTCATGTTTTGTTCATCCCATCAGAATTTTCAAACGGGGCCGAGCTGTCACAATTTAACACCGTTTTCGCTTTATATGAAAATTGAAAATTATTTTTTTGAGATATAAATAGTGGTGCGTTATCTTTCATCGATCGCGGTCTGCACACAGAAAAAGTAAACACAGAGAAAGCTATTGCTTTCGCCAAGCATCGTTTGGAGCAATTATAAAACTGTCACTGTTTTTTTTTGTGTGTGGAAAGGACATGGCTTTCGATCAAAATCGGCAGTCTGAGGTATCTTTCTTCAAAGTTTGGAAAAGAAATTCAAAACCACCTTTCAAACGCGATCGCGACATCTAGTTCTTCTGTTTCGCAAGTCCGGTCCGTTATTGGTATGCTCAAACAATGCATCGAAATACGTCTTTTTCTGCCGCCTAAATTTCTTGATGTTCTGCTCTTTAGTGATAATAATGTGAATGATCTTCTTTGCCGTTTCATTCCATTCCCAGCTCTGTCAAAGTGTACAGCCGCCGATGTTATGTGCCATTCATTATTATTCAGTCTTGCACTAGGGGACTGCGGACCTCGGTGGCAGCCTTCATAACCTTTTTCGTTATTTAACTACGGGACCGCGGGCCGCTTTCAGCAAGTAACTTATCTCAGTGAAAGGGTATCCTGTAATTGCTCTCCTTCTCCAAGCCAAAACTGCATGTGTGATGTAGAAACCGTTGGTTGCACAAGTCCGGCCTTATAACACTTGAACTTCAATTCACGGCCAAGCTGCCTGATCTTTTCATGGGAAAGCGACCACTAGATACTTCACTACCCCTCCCTCACGGCAAATTTTTGGTTACCACCTACATTTTAGGTGGTAAGGGTTGTTTACCATCTACCAAAAAATTTCGGAAATTCCGGTTGGGATGTAAATGGAACACGATCTTTTGCCTCGTTCCACTGAAAAATTCGCTGGACGAACGGAACTTCTTAAAAGGTACTCCTGTTTTCCCGGTTGGGACGTAGCGAATGGAAATTCGTGTTTCATTTACACGTTTCACCCGTTTCGTACTAGTTTCAGGCTTTTTTTTTTTAATTCAACCAAAATGGCGGGTTCTAACAGACGGAAAGTTTTTGCTGTCACTTTCCGTGCCCTGTTCTGGAAAACTTTTTTACACACAAATTTGATCTGGACGTTCTTTGTGACTGTCTCCTGCGAAAATTCGCTTATGTTGCATGAAAACTTCCCGCAAGGTGTTTTCTTTTGAACTCTTTAACAGAATACAGTGGTACAACCTTCACTAACGTGAATATCTCGTCTAAAAGAATTAACAGCGCTGCGGCAATATTCCGCTTATCCGACTCTGCTCCTCTGTTGTTAACCGCCGTCTTGAAACTGGCATCCAGTGCCCTGCGGGGCGTCAATCTTGAAATCTTGGGTAAATGGAAAACAACCCGTGATGTTCTTTCCATTTCCAAACAGAAATTCCCAAACGAAATGTCCTGAAATTTTGGACAATTGTGACCAGGGGGAAAAAGAGAGAGCCTGGGTTTGAGGTTGTGTTTGATTGACTGGTTCGCTATTGATGTCGTCGATGACCATATTTAGAAGACAAATGCCAAATTGGGTAATCTGTACCAGTCTCTCGCATTCTGCTGACGTTGTTAAATGGTGGAGAGGCGCAGCGAAATACAGATCGAAGTAAGTTCAACAGGTTTTTTTTTTTTTACCTTGATCTGCAGAGGTCCAGTGTCTGTTGGTCCTATCTGATCTCTCAGGTTCACGGGTGTCTGCAGAGGTACAGTACTTGTCTTACACGTACACAGGGACGCACAGAAAATCAGTTTCCCTGGATGGTGAGTAGAATTTCAGGTGGCTGATCCGATACACGACGCGTGCGTGCAATGATCCTCGATGGAACTCGCGGAAACTCCTCAATTTCCTGTAGACTTAGACTTTTCTCGTGTTCTTTTAAAACAGGAAGTGCTGCTTATTCTTCTTTGAGCATTTAGCGTAATTATTTTCCAAATTAACTGCACTGTTAGTTGTGGAATCGAAGCTGAGGATAAGTACTGTGGCTTTGCTTGTGAGTGTTGTGGTTGCTGGGCGTCACGTTCCAGTTCTTTCCTATTTTCAGAGCACCTTCCTATCTTCTCCTATTTTTCAGAAAAATTTATATTTTCCCCCTATTTTTAAGGCATTTTACCTACCAAATCTTTCTAACACCGTTGCTGCAAATGTACTATTAGCAAGGTCATGGTACTTTGAAAATTGTTTGTGTATTTTTTAGTTTTAATACAATAATGAATACAATAATACAACTAGAAATACGTGACTCGCAAAACCTCCCGAAGCTAGGCTGTCTTTGCTGAGCCAAGCGATGTTGTCTTTGCTCTGTGGTTTCCTGATGTCTCCTTCTTCTTCGCTTGCGCTGAATCTGAAGTGGCCTTTCACGTTGTTCAGGAGTTTCGTTGTTTAATCTTGTTCGGTGAATGTCTTGTCCCTTGTGCATGCTCCTGTGGTTCATTTGCATGACAATTTGGTTGTGTTTGACCAATACTAAACATTTTTCACTCCTCAATGAAATTACATGTTCGGCCTCAATGAATAAACATGAGAGTGCGCCATTGTGAGGCAGCGGTTTTCTTTTTCCTGGCCGCTTTTGACTCCACGAATTGTGTCTTACGCTAGTTTGTCTTGGAACCTGTTGCTGCCTAGCAACCTTTCCTTTGTCTGGCGTCATTCATACTTTGTCATTCACACTGTTGCCAGGCAACAGCAAGGACATCTTTAGCGATATATCTATCTATCTATCTATGTATATATATATATATATCTATATATATATAGATATAGATATAGATATAGATATAGATATACATATACATATATATAGATATACATATATAGATATATAGATATACATATATAGATATATAGATATACATATATAAATGTGGAGGTAGAGTCTGCCTTGGCATAAAGTGCTCAATGCTGTGGTAGCAGAGCTAAGTATACATAAGTTGAAGGATTAAAGAGAACGCATTGATTCTCTTGAAGGATTAAAGAGAATCAATGGGTCCTCTTTAATCCTTCAACTTATGTGTATATATATATACATATTTAACAAATAAAGAAGTCTAAGCCGTGTATTACACTGTGATAAAACACAATGGGCGTTTGAGAACACGAGAGAAATGTAGACAACACGAGTCACAGGCGAGTGTTGTCTACATTTCTCGAGTGTTCTCAAAATAATGTCCGGAGTGTTTTATCACAGTGTAATACACGGCTTAGGCTTCTTCATTTGCTTTATGATATAGAGGTAATGTGGCGAAAAACAATAAAACACGCTTTCTATGTTTTATACTCTGATAAAACATGGGTTTTTGACCAATCAGAGCGTGCGTGGGATCCTATCTATATTATAAATATATATATTCTGCTCGAATTCGCGCGGCTTAGCTCCCGAGTGCGGGCCTTTGGCCTGACAAATTTATTGCCCTCGCTTAGGCAGGAATAATGAGAGCACCCATCCTCGTCCTCCCTGGGCAACCCCCTGGGAATTTGAGTGCACCTAACCCCGAAATATATTTTTTGCTAAAATAAAACTTTACTCCTGTTTGAAACACACTGAGAGTTTTATCCTGTTTTCCACCAAATGTTGACTTTTTATAGGCTTCAAAACTTAGCCTTATTTGGTTCATGACCGAGTCAGAAGGGGTGTGGGTCTATTCCTATGTGTGTGCTCTTGGAATCAATCAAGACATAAGAGTTACAATAGATAGCTTAGCCATTCCTGAACCACAGTTACTGACTTGATGTAGTATGAACCAGTCTCTAAATAGGGAACAGGTATCGGTAGTTATGTTGTTTTGGTATAGTTCATGTTCAGTGAGCTTTAAGTGATTGATACCCTCAAAGATTTGTGAGCTCTGTAACCTAAAACCACAAGCACCAAAACCACAGCTAACCTCGGCACCATGCCCCTTGAGCGCCACTCCACTGCATGTGTAGTATTGTTTATACCCTCAATAACATGGCCTTTGTCAGATTTCACTTGATAGATGATGCCTGCTGCCAAATTATTGAAATGTATGTGTTATTTGTAATTTTCATGACTAATAATTCCTATTTTCCTCTGACTTTTTTTGGCGGAATTCTCAATCCTCTTGTATCATATTCAGTGATACCTTATTGATACACATTCCATACGAATGTTACTTCTAGTGAGTTATGATTTGATTGCAGGGCATAGCATAACCTATGTGACTTTCAAACGCTGGGTAACTTAAACTAAAGCTTCCAATTTTAATCTATATCATATAAATATGGGGTTGTTAACGTTAATGTTTTTGATAAAAGAGCCGGGGAATTTACTTGCAAAATTTACATGCTGTCCTTGAAAACGTGGAGGTTGTTGCCCAAATCAAGGTAGTTAGTGGCTTCCAAACATATTCCTCTTTGTTCTTATTAAACTGTGCCATTGGTCTTGAGTACGGCCCTCGGCCTTCGGCCTTGGGCCATACTCAAGACCTCAGGCACAGTTTTTTTTTCCCATGCGGACCTCCCGCCTGGTAAATAACATATATGAATTCATTGATGATACAACGCGATGCCATGTTGAAAATCCTGTTATCACTAAAGAATCCGCTGGTCCTTGACACAGAAGACTCTTGCTATATGTTGCAGCCCGTGTGCCCATTGTTTGAGGAAGAAACATCTCACCAGCCAATTTGAAATGATTAAAAAAAAAGCAAAATGAACAACCGTACAGGCTCACATTTCTTAATTGATTCTGTAAACAAGCCATGGTGGTGGCCATCACCCATGGCTGCATAATTGTTGCTCCCAAAATCACAAGGTATGTTACTTACTTGCTCTAACCATACTTTTGGCCAATAACTTCTCCATCATTAACCCATTGACACCTACGTGTTTTTTTAGTTTTTGCATAAAACATGTTCTGTCCAGAACGGAAAAATTCACCTAAATGCGCAGTAGATAAAGAAGTATTGTGGGCTTCCCAAATTAAAGGGCCACTGACAACCAGTGTCCTTTGCACGCCTTTGTTGTTGTTATTATCCAGGCAATCGAATCTGCCGGTTCGCTTCAGAAACACTTGTGAGAGAGAAACGAGATGATGGAAGAAATTCTTTTAGATATCAAGGCGAATAGTGCCGATACAGATTGTGAAGAACGACCCGTCAACCGCTATGGCTCTCCTATAGCTCGTAGGAGCAGTGGCAATGTTGGGGAAACTTCACAAGTGCATTCAAGCAGAGTGGTGAGTTGCGATGAATTATTAGTTTTTGTCGGCGGAGTGATTGTTTTGGTCCGCTATTTCGAATAGAATAGGTCTAGAAAGTTTTGTTGTCCGCTGGTTTGTTTTTAGACCTGCCAATGCAAGAACATTTGTAGCAGAAAAAGTGGCAAACACCGCAGATGCATTTGTCGAGATCTGTTCATGGAAACAATGACTAACTTACGGTATCTTCTCAAAGGGCCAACTTTGTGACTATTTACAATCTTTCTGGTCTTGTGTTAAGGTTCATCTACATTGTAGTACACCCCTCTACAGTACACTCTCACAAATATTATTACTGAATTTGGGTGTTCAGGTAAATGTCCCAAATCTCTACCAGAATATTTTTTTTCATTTTTATTAATTTTTTTAAAATGGAATCTGATAACCTCGGGCCTGTTTTCCCGTCCTCATTCATTGACTGCCAATAAGAAAGCCATCTGAATGCAGGTTTAAAAACTGGATTACAATGATTAGGGTTTTTTTTTTTCAATCATTGCATCAAACCAACCCTCAGGGTTTTCTCATCCCCATGGCACATCTCAGCACTGCCAAAAGTGATGCCTTATTGGCTCTATCCACTGTGTGATAACGTCACACCCTCTAACTTTTGCAGCCCGGAAACAAGAAAATAACAAGAAATTACAGTATATTGTACAGGTGAACAGAGCAACAACAATTCTGAGTAGGCAGGGATGTAAAAAAAGAAGTCCAGGAAAATCAGTTTATGGTTCGAGGCTCTTGCCTCGAGCCATAAACTTGCTCTTGCCTGTATAATAATAAACTTACAGCACTCAATTGGCTGTCAATGTACATGTCTTGTGCCATATGTCGAGGGAGTGGAAGAGACCTTCAAGATGACTGGGGTTTTGCTCTGATTTTGACAACAACATTTGAAAATAGTGAAAACAAACCTCATTCAGTATCACTATAACACTGGCAAAGGTTGAGAAGGTAGGGCCAAGTATATTCCATAATGGAAACAGATTAAGCAAGTAAATTTCATATTCCACCTTAAGAATCATTTTCAGGTACTGTAATTTCTGGCCATGAACAACTTTTTAATTAACTAATTTCCCATTAAATACTTTGAATCACTCTGAAGAGGCCTCTTGATTATTGCTCTTTCTACTTTTAGGAATCACGAAAATCCATACCTTACTATACTGTTAATTGAACAGGCAAGGAGTAATGCTATTGACTGAAAGTTTTTTTTGTTTTTGTTTTTACTTGTTTGTCTTATGTATCAGACTGTGTCCAAATTCCTAGGGAACATGGTGTAAACTAAGCACTGAAGTTCAATAATTATGTTCTTGCCCTTAAACTTTATAGTTAAACTCAGAGAAAAACTTTACTTGACAATATGCTCTAGCTGAGCTGCAAAGAGCTCCCAAAGATAAAATTTAATAATTTATAGACTGATTTTAATAATTGTAGAAGGTCAGGGAAAATCGTAGAAGTTGTCAAAGTCAGTGAAAAGTCGGAATTTTATTTTTGTTGTGCACAAAATCATCTGAAAAGTGTAAAGAGGTCGAAAACGAAGATAAAAATATTGATGGCCTGCAAAAGAAGCTGAAGCAAATGTAAACATGGTTGTTTCTTGTTAATCTTATTTACCTAATGCAAGGCCAGTGAAATAATATTGTTTAGAAGTCAGTGAAAAGTGAGAGACAAGTCAGGGAATTTTTTACTTTCTGATAAGTGCCAATCCTGTAAAAAGAGGGAGAATAGTAATTATTGTAAAAGTGGCAACTATTATCAGGAAGCACTGACCTTTGAGAGTTCTTATGAAGGCAATGATCATGCTGGAAGCATCAGTAACCAAGTCAACAACTTTCAGGTCTTTCATGGCACGTTCAATCAGCCTCTTTAGGGCTAGTTTTTCCATTGTTGTGGAGGAGCCTCGTGTCTCTCTTTGTCCACCACTTCCAAGTGAACTATTATGTCAAGATAGTGTTCCATGAGAGTATAGACACAGTATTTGGCACTGTGTCCTGGAGAGTCATTTCGACCATCACCAGCCACCACAATGGCCTCACCTTGCAGTGTCTCCCATATCTTTTCTTTCATGGTCTCCCATAGTTCTTTCACAACTGGAATTGCACAAGTTGTTTGCAATCTGGAAAAACTTCTTTCAGAAATAAAAGCAACATTCAAGAACTTCATAAGCATGTCAAGCTTGTCAGAGTTATTGCCAGTAAAATTACTGATGCTGCCAAAAGAACTGTCACGGCATAAACTTTTTGGCCTCTTTTTACAGTGAGAATGCTGGATGATTCCCACACTCTGCAATGGCCCTGCTAACATTTCCAACCGATAACTAAAACTCCACCCTCAGATTTGGTATTTAACTACAGAGCAATGTCCTGTGCAGCCATTTTCTTGGCAGTTTTTCTCAAACAGTTTGGTTATTTGATTAACCTCTGTGATAATTCTCTCGCTGTTATAATGTGAAACAAAGTCATTTAGGCCACTGTCAGCCTTACAGATATCCTGCAATACACTTTTAAGTTTATTCTTTAACATCTGTGTCATCTGTCTCAACTTCCCTGGAGAGCATCTGAAGGCGGATCACTTTGTTGAGGTTGGTGCATACTACTTGCTTCATTAGCAGCTCTATGCAGCATGTTCTGAAGATTCACTGGGTCCTTGGGGATGGATTTTGTTAGCAATATGTGCCTCATCTCCACACTCGAAATCTTCTGGATCACTGTCAGAGTAACGACTGAGAACAGCACTCATTTTAGCACTTCGGTCAGTGACATCATCAGAAGAACTGAAAAAGACAAATTAAAGATTCTGAATAATTACTGGCTTGTTAAGTGGAAAATGTTATCATATTACAGTACTACTCTTCCATGCTTTGTCACTTTGTTACAATCTTGATGTATCTGAGAGATATTTTTGGCCACAGAACAGAAACATACATGTAAGGGGATGCTATTGGCAAGTCAGTGGCTGCAACATGTACTTACAGAAGTGATTCAAATGTTGGCCCTTCCTCTTGTAGCTCGTAATCTGATTCACTGGGTCCTTGGGGATGGACATTGTTAGCAATATGTGCCTCATCTCCATATTCGAAATCTTCTGGATCACTGTCAGTAATGACTGAAAACAGCACTCATTGTAGCACTTCGGTCAGTGAGATCATCAGAAGAACTGAAAAGACAAATTAAAGATTTTGAATAATTACTGGCTTGTTAAGTGGAAAGTGCTGTCGTATTACAGTACTACTCTTCCATGCTTTGTCGCTTTGTTAAAATGTTGATGTATCTGAGAGAGATTTCTTGTCACAGAACAGAACAGAAACATGCAAGTGAATGATATTGGCAAGGTCAGTGGCTACAACATGTACTTACAGTGATTCAAATGTTGGCTCTTCCTCTCGTAGCTCATCATCTGACTCATATTCAGACAAGTAACAAACACTTGCACTAAGAAAAAACAAAATAAAACTAGTAATAACCAAAGGTTAGCAAATGCGGGCGAGAATCTTTTTTTGCCCATTTGGTGAATAAAAGACTTGGGGGTCTATAGGGAAAGGTCGGGTGATTTTGTTTGTCCATGGGCACACCCTCTAGGTTTTACTCACTTTTTCCTCCATTTTGACAGTAACAATAGAGTGACTGTACAAAATTTGTGAAACAGTAACACCAGAGCATTCCACGAGACACTAATCCCATTGTTTGCTTTCCCTAGTTTTAGTAATAATTTATGCTGTAATTGTTGATGTTTCACGGCGTAAATAAAAGCACTCTAGGTTATAAAGTATGCGTATTGATCGAGTCAAAATGATTGATTTAATGCAAGTGTGATTTAAAATCATAACATGGACAACAATGAAATCAAACAAGGCACTTGTTGATGTACATGTTATACAATGGTCTGATGTAAAGTGAAACAAAACGATCAATATATAAAAAAATTTAGTTTTTTCCACAATATAAGGTATAAAGCTAAATGTTTGTTTGGGAATATTGTAACAATTCATTGAATAAAAAGTTAAACAAAACAACTGTATTGTTACATATACTAAATGCTCTGTTAAAACTGAAACTATTGCTGAATTATCAAATGCTACTGCATGGTTCCTGAGTTTTTGCCATTCTTATCTGTATGGTAAACGTCATAAATTTTGTGACGTTGTTTAATATCATCCACAACATAATGTCGCAAGTTTAAAGTTTTGTTTGAGGAAATAGTTTAATATGTGACATGTTAAAATTCTCACCAAATAATACTAAAACAGAACAACTGTATTGTAATAATTTTTTGAATAGACTAACGAAAGCACATTCACCAAATGTTCTTGTAAAAACTGAAACAAAACGGCTCTTGTCACACACTCTAAATAAATGGTCTGAAAAAGTGAAACTACATATATACATGTAACTGAATTACCAAATGCAACTGTGTAGTTGCTGATTGTTTGTTAGTCACACTTGTCATGGTTGACTTAATTTTTTTTTTTGGAACGTGCTTTGATGTACAACAACTGCTGTTTCAAGCTATTACATAAGTACCTTTAGTGTTGCTCATGAATGTCCTAAATAGAAACTGTCTAGTGTCACTACGTGAAGTCACTCAGATTTAACAATTTCTTTGATATAATCAGAAGTTGCATCTACAAGCATCGTAACATTTTCTATTGAAAGCAGAGCTTCTGAGGTCTGGTCGGACGTTAAGTTAGATTCTTTATCTTGGTTGAGGAGATTCTGCAGGACATCAGTAAATGCTGTGAACCATGTTTCGGAGTTGTCACCATTGGCACAAAGTCTTGCTGACATAGCCTTCTTGCAAGATTTTGTCTTCTGTGTAGCTCCACATGATGGGCATGTGATAATATCTGCAGTGATGTTGTCCGGAATCTTTTTGTTGCGTGATTTTATTTGGCATTGCAAGTAAATATTAAGTTTATCAACAAATTTAAACTCTTGCACAGTAACTTCTTTGTCAGTATTTTGCAGAAGATCTGGACCTTTGAGTTCTTTAAGGTCAGATTGTACTTCATCATTTGTTGTGGATGCTGTAGTTCCCAGCATGGTGTTGCCCGAGTAATTTTTTACACTCAGATTTTTGATGGTATAGCCTTTTGAGTTCTCGACTTTCTCTATCAGTGCGTCCCATATGTGGGTGACTGCATTTCCAGTTGCATCCTCAATAATACAATCTTCTTTAACCTTTCCATTTTGACCATCCCTCATTTTGACTTGTTTTGGTGATTTGTTACTAAGACTTAAAACTCCTGTGACATTGACCTTCTGGTTCCTCGTCAGTGTTGGCAATTGGTCTAAGGAAATGTTTGTGGAAGCTATGGCGGAGCTAGCTTGTGCGCCACTATCTGAAGATGATGATGGAATGCTACTGGCAAAGGTGACATCACTATTTGACATTTGATGTAATGTGGTTGTTCGGTTTACCAGATACTGATCATTTTCTTCCCTGATGTTAAGTAGCTTCACTGGGTTTCCTGTTTTTTCATAGAGCTGACACTGATTGTGTGTTGCTTGA
>BLFK01001131.1:29500-32000 GCA_014634185.1 Astreopora myriophthalma | reverse complement strand
AGGAAAACAACTTGTACAAAAACTTTTGTACATGCAGAACTCAGTATTTATGCTAACAGTTTATTCCTTGGCCTATTTTTACCATCGGAAAAGGCTACAAAGTTTACCTCACCTGCTTGACAATGTAAACAAGACTTGAGGTCATTTTTTAGCACTTCCATGTTGACAATTCGTGTGCCTGATAACATTTGAGCGTCCTCTTCCTTTATGTTTTGTTATTAATAGAAAATGATTACTTTTGAACTCTTTGAAAGAAACTGCGATATCTTCAGTTTTACTTGCGACAATTTACTGGTCCAAAAAAGAACTTACCTGTTTTGACCTAGTCACTGTTTTCCTGGGGGGCTCAATGTCCTCTTCCTTGGTATCAATTTGTTTTTCCTGGGATTTTTTCTCACTTTTCCTTACAAGGTTTTTCAGCATGCTCAAGCGTCTTTTTGATGCAAAACAACCTTTATGGCGACCAGAATTGGCACAGACAGAGTTTTCGTCATCGTCTCCAGCATAGGCCACCGATGGATTAAGTAAACTAAAGCCACATACAAAGCTGGCCAAGGAAAGATAAAAAAGTAAACCTGTGCATGGTTTGGTCTCAGGAATTTCGTAGTCCACTCCAGGGTCTTCACCATTGATCACAGCGCGTACATAAAAACTATAAAATTTTCTTCTTGGCACCACATATGCTGATCGGCAAGCATTTTTTTCTTTAGTAGTTGTTTTGATGAGGAAGTTGTTATCTGGCGTGCAACCATTTCGGTGTGTACCTCAAGGTCACAACGGCATATGGGCGGCAGGTATAATATTGTCGCTAGAAGAACAGCGCCGCCACTACCATGTCTATCACGTTGAGAAATGTAGTATCCATTGAGGTGGAGTTCCCTGTCACCAAAATTCTTGTCAAATCAGGTTTCAGTCAAGCCAATAATATAAAAGTCATCCATTAACAAAAGAGTTTGTAGGTCGTCTATCTTGTAGTGAATGCTGCCCACATTTAGTGATAAGCACATGATAAAACCATGGATGGGTGGACATTTGTATGACAGGCCAGTGAAAACACTGAACCTCTGTTCTCACTGACAGGAGAAATAATTGAGGTTGCAGAATCTTTGTTGGCCGAGATGGAGGGTTCAAAGAAGGAGTCTGAGAAATTAAAAGATGAGGCACAATTATTTTCATTTCAGAACCATTGGTCATCAGAAGAACTTAAATCAACGTATGTTCTCAAATCCATGGTGATGCAGTTGAAATGAAACTATTTATTGCATTCGTTGCACATGATGCCTTTGTAGTTCGAACGAACAGGTTTTGCACAAACATGGCAGGGAAATTTCCAAGCAGGCTTGTGAGTTGAAGTTTGGCAACTTGTCGAGTGGCCAATTGATGTACTTGTGTTAACAGGACATGGGTTGATAGCCACGTAGCCTGCGTCACAGACGTAAACAAACCCTGGTTAGTACCGTCTGCGAAGCAGCGCAGAGATCCTTGTTCTGGACCCCCAGCGGACTCAACGAAATACCGGAAGTGCGTTTTGAATTTCCCTTCAACCTGGGGCCGGTTGCTCGAAGCCTGGTTAGCGCTAACCATTGGTTAAGAGGTGTCAAAACCGATAGGTTTCCATGGTATTTAACCCTGGTTAGCGCTAACCATGCTTCAAGCAACCCGGGCCTGACTGGCTACTACAAGGCTACTTACCAGTCTTGCGTGGCGTACGTTTTGCGGGTCGATCGATCTCTAAAATCTTCCCGCGAAGTAGGTACTGTAAGTTCATTTAGCATATCAATGGCTAAAACTCTGGTAAGTTTCATCTGCGCACAGGCTAATCCGGGGGTGATAAAACTTGTGTCTTTTGCTTTCGCCGAATTATCAATCACAACGAGAGATACCTTGTACATGGAGAGGGAAAATTCTTAGTTTATCCCGAGTTACTGCGCGTTCCGTTTGATATCAAGATCACCAGCAGTTACATTTGCAAGGAGTGCGTAAGCAAGTTGAAGAAAAGGAAAAATTTAATCAGCCAGCTGGAAAATCTTGACTGTTCCCTTTAGAAATTGCACCTTGGTAAGCAAATGGACCCTAAGAGACGTGCTTCTGATGACAATGAGGCCTTTCTTACACCAAAGAAACTTCGGTCAGAGGAAACTGAAGTTGAACAAGTTGTACAAACATCGACTCCTAAGTCAGCTGCTAGCTCGAGTCCGAAAACATGGCCACTATCTCCTGTTGCTAAACCTGGGTTCGATTCCGGCACTCGGCATCATAAGTGGGCTGAGTTTGTTGATTCTCTATGCTGCTCTGAGTTTTTTCTCGGGGTACTCCGGTTTTCCCCTATTCTCAAACACCAACATGTCATTTGATTTGATTTAGAGTTTATTTGATTTACAATCTCCTCAATTAGTAGAGCACTTGTGTTCAGCTAGAACGATTTGAGACTTAAGTTAAGTTATTATAATTATTATTCTTATTGTTCTTATTAAGACACTGGCATACATGGAAATAAAAT
>BLFK01001131.1:14500-24500 GCA_014634185.1 Astreopora myriophthalma | reverse complement strand
ACGCATGCATGCAATGAACATGATGTTGCAGTTGGTGGCAAAAATCACTTGCTCCCTCACTCAATTCCTGTAAACTTTTCTTCAGCTGTCCGCTGACCAGTTCACAACCGAGCTGTGACGAAGGGAAATTAATAGTGAAGAGTTGCTCTCTTTTTGAGCTGTTCACTTGATTTACTCACTAAATGACTTTTCTTAGTGGCTATGTTTGCTGTTCCTGGATGTGCTTAGATGCTGCAGAGTGTTTTCTTCATTGCATGTAGCATTAATTTTAGAAGGAAATGTGAAAGAACCTTCCAGAATCGCCTATAGGGAAGTCATTAATTTATTGAGAAAAGAGTAATTTGAGATGCTGCCAAATCATACCTTAAGAACTGTGTTCCAAGTTCATCCAAGCTCAAAGTTATGCTGTGCTGTCTCTTCCCACCACTTACGTTGGAATTCACGAGGTCGCCCACATGAGCCTTTGATTAGATGTGGGTTAATGCTTGTTAATAATTCATTTATTGCAGATATTCATAAAAATTCTCATAACAGCATTTTATGTAATGTACATGCATGTTTAGGCAAAAGTAGGAACATTGCAGAGATTTAGACTTGCGTTTATGGGAAATGCTTGATTCCCTTTTACATGCCCTCAAAATAAATAATATGTGAATTATTGTGTTTGTGGTAAACATGAAACTACTTACAATCACTTAGAAATGGAAAATGGTCACTTCTGCTGTTTGTTTGTTGTAAATGCTTAGTGTGAGCCTTAAACCAAAATGTAATGGTCAAGCCACACCTTTTTAAGGAGCTTGGGAAAGCTGGCTCATTCAGCGTGCATCTCTTTTCTTTACAATGGTAAAATGAATGAAATTGGTCACCATTTTTGCACTCGGGAAATGTTTATTCCAAGGTTTTCAGCATAACTTGTGTGTCTACTGTGGATGTGACTGGCTGGCTGGCTGGATGCGTGCAGGTGAAGAAGCTGAAGCCCTGGTTGCAGGTCTTTGCTGGCAGACTGCCTTACCACGTTCATTTGCTTGGGTCCCGTTGGAACTTTCGATTCCAGGTTGCCTTGATGTGGGGTCCTTCCTTTTGTTCAATGGTGTACTCATAGAATAAAGATAATCTTCCACAATGAATAAAGATAAACTATGGAACTCGCTTGGAAATTGTCATGCAGCACAGTGTGTGAAATGGTCAGCGGAATCCCATTTATAGTAGGTACAGTGCATTGAATGATGGGTTTTTGTTGCTGAAAATGGCATCAGAATCCAGCAATGATTGATCGGGATGGTCTCCAAAGGTGTTTTACGGAAGAGGTTTGGATTTTTACCCAAAACATGTCTTAGAATCAGGAACACAGACAACACAAAGCAGCAATTATATTTATTTTAGGTGATTGTTAATAAACAAGTTTCAATTTGTTTTGCTCCGTGATCACGCATTCTGCAGGAACCATCACCCATAACAGTGACTGGGCTCAGCCGTAACTGGTGTTATGGGTTACAGCCCCTAATGACAGCCCTGCCATGAACAAGCATCTTTCTTTGAGATTCAAGCTGTGTGGGAAGTTCTTGCTCTTTGTCTTTTGATAGCCATTTCACTTTAACAGATACATGTACCTTTTTTAACCGTAGTCTCTGTTATGTTATCATTGCTATGAAGGCTGCCATTGCTTTTTTGTTTCCAAACATTAACTAGAGAAAGAGGCTATATTCTGAATTTGTGTGAAGCTTCTGATGCAACTTTTCCCGACAAGGTAGAAGTGCAAATTGGATGTACAGGTTGTCCAAGTTTGCTTAGTAGCTCAGCCATTTGTAGTTTTGTAGGAGTTGAAATGGACCTGTTTTCAGATGCAGATCTCCTCTGATCACTGTGGAGTTTCTTGAAAGAACTGCTGAGGTCTTCGAGCTGACTGATAAGACTTCTGCATTTCCTTAACTTGTCTAGACATACTTGGCAAATGCAAGTACTTGTCCTCTCCACATCAAAAAGTCAGGCAGGCAATTATCTTCTGACATGAAATTTCCCCTTTTATTGTACCAGACATCTCTTGTGATGACTGCTAGTTTTGCAAAAGCACAATGCCTGGATCTCAATCAAAATCCATATTTTAGCAAACTTTTCCATGTCTGCCAACAGAGTGAAAATGGTAATTGTCAATCAGATTGAACGGTATTTTCAATTGTCACTTCTGGTGTTATGTTATGCTGCTGAATTCCTGTGGAAAAAAAATGTAATTTTTTTGGAAAGAAACATCAGAGAAGGGAGGTGAAGTTGACAGTTTGTTGTAGGAAATGTCCCAAAGTCATGTTACCCTTTGAATGTGTGTAAAAACTATTGCACATGGTGCATGCACTTAAGTAGAACTACACACATCACTGTCAGTGCTCAAAATTAAAAACATTCTAACACGAATGCTAGGTCAACGTATACATTTAGACCAACAACCCTTTTAATACGCTCATCAAATTGGAGTCTGGCCTTTAAAGCTGTACCATCATTTGCTATTGCTACTGGAAACGCTCTGGCTATGGGAGTTTGTAGCAGGGGCTCGATGTTGGTGGAATTGTTTGCAAGGGTGATCATTGCTGGGACAAGATCTCGCAGGATGTCACTTTTAACTGTATAACCAGCCTGTTATTTTGCTCATATAGCTGAAGATGGCCTGTGAAAGTTTCCATGTTTAGTTTCGTTCTCAAAAAAATTTAATGACATAGTAGAGGAAACTGGTTATGAAAGGTGGCAAACTTCAAAGAGTGATCTCTGTTATGGTTTTTGCTTGGTCACGTGAGGATGACTATGCACAATTAAATTGTCAAAAATGTCTTTGAGTGTGACATGAAGGAGAACGTTGTAAATGTTTACATAATGCTTCTCTAGTTTTTGTTTGAAGAAGGTTCTATATCATAAGTATCTTAGAGAATGATTTCATGAATAGTTTTACCGAGCTTTTTGAGCCAAGTTTTTTTTGCTGAGTTTTTAAAGCATTTTTCGACAGTTTTGGGACGTTCTTGAAGAGGCTGTCGTAATCTTCCTTAGACAAAGTCAAGGCTGGACACAGCGATTCACTGCTGCAAAGCAAGTTTGCTGTGCAGTTTTCCTTCCAACGAAAAGAACATAGTTTGTGTTCCTCCCTGTCTGATCAGCTTGCTGAAAGCATTATCCTTTTGGATCTTATCAGAAAGATTTACTTTACATTTTCGGGCTTGACAGTTGTCGATCAATTCTTCTGCTCATCTTTCAACTACGGGGCTGAAATTAGGGATCTTGCCCGCACGCAATTGCCACTTACCCCCCTCCCCCTACACAGTTGAATTCTGTCGGTGAAAATATGGACATGGTGTCTACTAAAGCTTCACTTGTCGAGAGACAAAAATGGTTTGCAAAATCTCTGGAAGTTCTATTCTTTATTTTTTTTTATTTTGCCACCTGTTGCTAACCTTTTAGTTACCTGTTGGTGGTAGGCTGTTGGTTGAGTGTGGGCCAATGGTTGGCCAACTGTTGGTGGAGGGGAGCTGTTCTTCATAATTACCCATTTACTGATACTGATACTACCTTGTTTTGGATAAACTGCAGAATTTCTTTGCACATTTCTTGTATTCAATTATTTCTACGTTTCTCATACGTTTCTCAGTATACATTTCTCAGTTTGCCAGTTACTTCTTTCAGTCAGTGTCTGCTGTGTCACATTTGCTGTGTTGACCAATGATCCAGGCAGTAGATCTCCTTTAAATACGTCTGCTCTTCATGCTGTGGAAGGTGTTGGGATGGGGGCTCAATATCTGGCTCCTTTGTAATGCTTTGTAGTTCTTCATTCCAGTGAGGAACTTGCTTAAAACCGTATGACATTTCCAAGAAAAGTTTCCGTTTGCTGATACATGTACAGACCTCATCAGAGTCTGGCTTGTTTCTCCAAGTATTCTGTTGTGTTTTGTTGTGGTCTAGATCTGAGTATTCATGCCAATATGGTAGTGGTAGAATATCCAGCTGCAACAGCCTGCCTCTTTTAAGCTTGTACACAACAAGCAAATAGCAGTCTCAGTATGAACTTGGTTGCTGGTCTTTGAGCAAGCTTAACCTCATCAGACCTATTAACTGCAGTGCTGACACTTGGATTGTGTAAACGAGGTGGGTTCACACCAGTGCGAGGTAGTGTTTTGCAGGAAATGAAGTAAAGTAATCACAATCAGGTATACTTTGAAATGATTTTATTTTCCAATGCATTTGAGATACTGTATACATTCATTAACATTTCTCTGCCAAAAAATCTGTAACACGGTTTCCCATGTTAACAAAGGGTTAATTTATGGTTAACTCTACATTTTAATAGTACTTTGAACACTTGCCTTGGAAAATGTAACTTGTTTATGTCCCAGTAGGGACTTAAACAAAAAGCACAACTACTTGATCAGACTAACTTGTTTTGAGAATTGAGGTGATGAGAACCATCCGGAAAGTATAGTGAGTGCTGTAAGGAGAACGTGATTGGCATTTCTGGGAGTTTTAGAATGCTGAAAATTGTACCATTATAAATGTGTCTAACATAAATAAATGTGTTAATGTTATGTTCTATATATTATTACATAGTTACCGAGGTGGCAGCAGCTTGTGACATGCATGTATTGCAGTCAGCTGAGGGTGAGGTTAATAAATGGTTAATAAATAGTACTATGTGAAATAAAAGTAAATCTTACCATTTTGCCATTTGATGTATTGGTTTCTTAAGATGATTTAACTTTCCAAAACTCACCAAACCACTCTTGAGGCACTGCGAAATATAATATTGAACTGATTGGCAGCAAGGCAGGTTGTCTCCTGGTTTGCAATTAATCCACCGCATGAGGATGGCAACTTGCTTCCATACCTCAATAACTTATTTACCGGAAGCATTTCCAAGTGGAATAAACCAGTGACCATCACTGCATTTCAAAAGTGGTCCTTTTCCCACAAATCAGTTTAATAAAGACTATGAGTCCTCAGCCTCTATGTTCACTATAGGCATGATCCACTCACAGCGTGAGTGCAGCTAATCAGGGATCAGTTTGTTGACCCAGCTGAGTTGTAATCAGCAGAGATGTGTGATTATAGATTGTAAGTTAGTGTAGGTGGTCATATGTAAGTTTCCTCAGTAATACAGAGGTTACTTCGCTCCACTGTTTTTATGATTGCGGTGAGGTTGAAGGAAGTGAGCAGACTTGGGTGGTCAAGGATGTCCTTGAGGGATGTCCTTTAACCCTCAATCTGACAGAATTTTTTGAATAATCATGGAGGTTTTGAGACTATTTTAAGAAAAAAATCATAAGATTCAAGATTTTAATCAATTGTGGCTTATTATATATCATAATAAAGCTGATAAAATGTGCTATCGGGTGGACTATGGCATGGCCATTTTCTGCATAAATTATGTTTATCAATTCCATAATTTTACATAAATGATGGCAATAATATCACTCTTACAAAACAAGTTGCCAGAAAACACCAGAAATTTGTGAGGAAAATACAAAATAGGAAAATACATTGCCGGTAATGGGCAAGGCTGACGATGCCAAGAAAAAATTTCAATCAGCTTGTGGATGACACCAGCCATACATTTATCATGGGGCATTGGCTTTGGGGGAATCTGTGTAGGTGGCATGTTCATAAGTTGGAAATTTTCCTTGTTCACAATGTATGCAATGACCATAATTACATCCAAAAAGTTAAGGAACATTCTAACCCACCATCTCCTGGACTTGCGATCAATTGCATAATTGTGCACCCTCTGATCATGGCGATTGATAGCACCCATGTTCTTATTGTAATCAACCGCACATGGTGGGCAAGGCAAATTCACCTGTTCACCTCTTCTCAGTTTTCTAGTGATTGTGCAATTGCCATGGGAAAAGTGCACATTTGACAAAAAAGAAACATGTTTTTTGTCTTTCCACACTGTGCAAACTGTTGTTTCAGATGACACAGTATGAAATTCACCACGCTTTAGCGTTTTAGCACGTTTTTATCCTGCAAAGCCTTTGGGTGCTCTTTTCTGTTGTTTCTTATTCCCTCAGCACTGATTGAGAACTCCTTCAACTCTTGCAAAAGGGAAATGCTGGTAAAGAAATTGTCAATGTACAATACAGTTCCTTTGTCGTGAAGTTGCGCAACCAGGTCAGTAACAACCTGATGTGCTAGACCTCTTTAGGCATTTCCGCCAGATTTCCCTGTGTACACCTGAAAATCATAAAGGTATCCACAACACGAACAAGCCAATTCCCAGATTTTTGTACCTCTTTTGATTGGTTTCATGGGAAGGTACTGTTTGAAAGGATTTCTTCCTTTTCCTTTTACCATGTGCTCATCAACACAAACTTTCTGGCCAATATTGTAAGCATGCTTGAATTTTTTTCATTCCATTGATCATGGGAGGTAATTTGTAAAGCTTATCATAGCCTTCATCAGCAGGAGCAGGCTGCCTTGTATTGTCAGCCAAATGAAAATTCTGCCACAGTTGCCAGAATCGATTCCTGGTAAAAACATTTTGTAATGCAGGAACAGCAAACACCCAATCACAAGAAAAGTAATGATCAAAATTTGGCAGTCTGTGTAAAGCCATGAAATAAAGGGCACCAACAAATGCTTTCATCTCATCTTTATTTGCGTCACAGAGCCATGTTTTTCTTTGTTTCTGGCAACATACATATTTGTTTGTTCCAGGGCAACCCTAAAACCCGGAAACCGGAAACCGGAAACCGGAAACCGGAATCCAATAATAAAGCAAAACAAAGTTCTTCAAATACGCAAGAGTTAAGTTGTACATTTCTCGCACGCAAAAGTAAAAAGGTCAATAAAAAATGGCTTCAAAGCACAACTCTTGAAAAAAGGATCCCTGGTATTTCAATTCAGTGTTCGTGCAACTGTTATTCCTTATGAGGGCTATGGATATACCAACCTTATGTTTCAATATGTTACAAAGTTACTTCCGTCTCCTCCTCGCTCATGCTTGCGGACGACATGTTGAAAGATTCATCACACGCAATGAAGACAATGCTGTAAATTTTTTGCTTCTCACCAGTTGTTACAGCGAAACATATTAATTGCATTTTTTGGATTTCTTTTGCTTTTGTTTTTCTTTAATTAAGTGTTTTTCTTTTCTTGGTGCTTAACACTACTTCATGAGTCGTTAGTATTTGTTATTGTCCCGTTTACTGTTGTGCAGCTTACCGTTATTCTGTTACTCATTCGTATTGTTGCGTCATTTTTTATCAAGTTTTTTAGAATAAATAGGACCTAGGTCAAAGTTTTTTATGCCAATAGTTTTACAAGCAGCACGTTTTTATTTCGTTGAGTCAGTACACCGTTAAGGTAAATCTTTCTTCGTGTTATCCGTTTCTTTCTCATTTGTTAACTATCGTTTCAATTATCATTTACTAATTCTTTATTTTTCTGGTTTATATGTAGTACCGTGAGAGTGTGGATATTTAATAAAGAGTTCGAACACGAACACGCATAACTTCGGTTACACCAGTCTTCTCTGGGCAACGTGACTTTAACATGGACAAGAACCACGCTCCTCAGTGTAGGGGCCAGGGTGACTAAAAGGGATGGCTAACTCTATCCACCCGCGACATCACCAACCCTGACGTACAGCGGTTTATCACATGGATAGCGTAATTCACCTTTTGAAAAACCGGGTCGGATACATAGCGTAGGGGTTGTTGTTGAATCCTAGTCACGTTTTTTACAGTTACAGTTTGTGGTTGAAGTTGAACAGAAAACGAAAATTTTCCCTTTATTTATTTACTAGACATTGCTAAAGTGAATTTTTCTGTCATCATTCTCCATTCCGATTTCGGGGTTCGGGGTTCGGGATTCGGGGTTCGGGGTTCGGGGTTCGGGGTTTGGGGTTCGGGGTTTTAGGGTTAGGGTTTAACCCTAACCCTAACATCCCAGAGATCTTCAGGACATACTAGACTAAAAAAGTTCGCTCCTTCAGAGTCAGCTTCCAGAAGAGTAATAGGGCCGTGCAGCCCTCTCTATTCAGGAAATGAAACAACAACATTCTCATTGAGATTTCCCTACCTTATAGCTGAATTGTCTTCATCACATTGGTTTGCAGGAGATCTTGATCTCGGCCCTCTTGCAGTAGTTCTGTACACTCCTCTTGCAAGTGGTCTTCCCTGACTTGATTGTCTTCTAGTGGAAATTGCAGTTTCATTTCGCTGAACATCCCTATCACTATCACCCGATTGTGAAGGTGAAATATCTGCATGTTCCATTTCACCAGCAGAATTGTCTGATTCATCAGAGTCTGTATTAGACTTGTCCATACTGCTTTCATGATCTCCTTCTTCCCCCTCAAAGTCAGAAATGTCGCTATCCTCAGGAACCTTCATGACAATCCTAGTAGCTTCCTCTGGCGCATAGTACCTTCTTGCGTGCCTTGCCGCTATGTTGAAATCGCTCCTCCAAAGTTTTACCAAATTTGAGCGAAAAATGACTGTATTATGGCTTGAAACATAAAGTTAATTTTACCTACGTGGTCTTTAAATAGCCTTCAGGACATTTAAATCGAACCTTCAAAGAGAAAACAGATTCAAATGAAGTAATGCAGCGAAGTCCGTGACAAAATTTGAGTACACTTGTAAACAACCTCAGACATGAAAATGAGGCCAAAATCTGACCTGAGAGCACTATACTTCATGTAAACAACACTTTTTGTCCATAACGTCATATGCCTGAAATAATCTGCGCTTGACAGATTAAGGGTTAAAGACCCTGGTGTCAAGGAAAGCCACATGATCAGGTGACAGTTCACAAGTAAATTTGATGGTTGGATGGAAGGAGTTGGCAAAGTTCACAAAATTGGAACCTTTGTCAGAGGAATATTCCACAGCAAGAATAATGATGTCATCAATAAATTGTTTCCAGACTTTGTTTTTACAAGGACTATCCATCAGAAGTCACTTTTCAAGGTCTGCCATGAAAATGACAAAGTAACTGCCACTTTAGTTCCCATAGCAATGCACTGAGTTTGTGTAAAGTAACTTTCATTAAACTTGAAAGAATTTTCTGCGAGAGTGAGCTGCATAAGTCCCTGTGGATTGTTTGTGGGCGTAGGGAAGTTGTGCTCATGGTAATCTTCGTAATGGCGGCAGATCACTTTCAATTCTTTCTTCCCGTGGCCCCAGCGCTTTGAAGAGAAGGAATTGAAACAGAAGGCCTCGTGACACAGAAGCTTGGGATGACATTATTGTGAAGGGTGGTTAGTGCCAGATTGTCTGCAACTTGCATGGTTTCAATGAAATTGATGAAATCAGCAGACTTGGAAATTGTTTCTTGAAACTGGGCCAACTTTCAATTTGGCTGCGTGTAACCTGGGGTGAATTTTAACTAAACCCAAGATGGCGGAAGGCTCTAAACCCACCGAAGAGGAACTGAAATTATCAATCAAAGAGGCTCTTAAGCATAAGAAGTCAGGATTTCAGCGAAGAATTTTGAATGCACATAAATTGTGAGATCTAGACGTCACATTCAACCGACTAAACCAGATTGCTGAGTTACTTGTGAAGGGGAACTTTGTAGGGATTAGAGAGCAGCCTAAACGTGAACTTGGTGAACTATAGCCAGTGCTACAGCATTGTATGATCTGGGCGAAATCTGCCATTGATTGCCGGCGGTCTCCAAGGATGAGTAAATTGCATCCATGGATGGTCGTTTTCAATCTCCCCATAGCACGAGAGGTTTTTAACCTTTTACAAAAGGAGATTCTTGGCAGAACAAGGTATGGTGTGGAAGTTGAAGAGGAGCCAGGGTCTTTTAAAATTACTTCTTTCAGTCTGAGAAGACTGTCATTTTTTTGACCAATTTTGAAGACTGCGGTGAATTTATTAAGCAGCTAGGTGAAGGAAAGGGACAAACCAAGCTCATTGTCAGTGAAGACAAAAAAGGAGTGAGCTACAATGAAAAAGCAGTGTCTGCTACTGGAATTTGTTTGGTATTAGCCAACACTGAATACAGAAAGTCACTGGTT
>BLFK01001131.1:7000-9500 GCA_014634185.1 Astreopora myriophthalma | reverse complement strand
TCGAGCTTTGTTTCCATACTGCTCTTTTATATAGTTATAATGAAAATCATACATTAATACCTTACTGAGATCTAGGATACACATACCTACATATGCCGGCCTGTTTAGGGTTAGTGTTTCTTTAATCTTATGCACAGCTACAAGGTTTTTATTGAATATCTTACTGCTTATATATGTTGGTTTAGCTGCCATTTTTACAAGTTTCTTTTCATCAGTTACTAATCTTACATCTACTCGCTTTCTGATATTTTCCATTGTTTTACCGAATACGCTGTTGTTCATAAGCTTGAAGAAGTCTTTCTCAAAAGCATTTTTCGCATTGGTTCTTTTCTGAGTGTTGAAATCAATATATTGCTTCAACCATGCAGACTGATTAAACTCCAATACTCGATGGACTTTGGTTACTTTCAAACCTAGATCAGTGTATAATTGTAGGTTTCTATAATGTAGCACATACTTTTCTTTGTTTTTTAAAGTTGGGATTAATTTATGTACAAGACCTGTTGATATATTATATTTGGCTGCTATTTTTTTACAGCAATCTGATAGCATGCTTTTGGCTACTTTTACTTTTTCTGGTCCCAATGGATAGTCATTATGAATGTCATGCAACTTTTGGGGATATTCCAAGTCAACTTCTAGTATTAAACCTTTTTGGGTGTTTTCATTATATTTGGCTAAATTTATGTTGTTTATCTGCTTTTCTGTCATCCATCTGAAACCACCAATTGGTAGGTATTGTGACATAGCCCAACCGTATAGATTGTTAGCATCTAGATACATTATATACTTTGAGGGCGCCTTTTCATCGTATGTTTTCATGTATTTATTGTTTGCTTTACCATATCTATTGGCAATGTAGCTTATCCCACCACGCATTCCTTTTTCAATGAATTGAAACATGTCGATATCAGTCATAAGTTCTAATTTGATATTAGTCATTTTAAGCATAGCATCCCAAGACAAACCTGGAGATGTGAAATAATGACATGGATCTAATTTGTAGTATTCTAGACAGGTCTTTCTAAAGTTTTCAAACACATCAGCTAGCAAAAGGATGTCAGATTTAAGATATAAATCATGGTATTCACCCATGTTTTTTAGATTGAAGACATTCCAAACATTTTGTGCATGTTGATATGCTTCATCTGATATATGTTCATCATTTAAGATGCTATAAAATTCTTCCTTTTTTGGGAGTTGTTCATTGAATTTGTCAAAACTGTCCATGAAATCATATGGATACACTCCTTTTTGTGACATTAAATCAAGTTTATCACCTTTGAATTTTTGAGAGGTATATTTTCATGCTTCTTTTGGTAGATTATTTACTAGCTTTTCTAAACTGGAACTCATGAATTGGAAACTGTCAATGAATGTCAGATGATTACCAAGCATGAATGCCATATATTTTTCCATATTGTTGGGAATTGCATTAATGTCCATTTGACACTGTTCGCCTTTCTTGTTTGTGTATGTATGCTTCTTGACTATTTCACCAATCTCTTGCATTATGAAATGACTGTGATAACCTCTCAGATTATGAAATATAACGGGTATTTTTATTTCTTCTGTGTTTACTTTAAGTTTGAGATTGCATTCTTGATGAGCTGATCCTCTGTACTGACCAGTTATATGACAGTGATCTCTAACTCTTACGTCCGTTTTGTTGTATGTTTTTTCACATATATGACATTTGTCAGCTTTTTTGAATTCCTCGTCATCCTCTTTATTCATTTTTAATGGTTTGTTGAATTCTCTTTTCATAACCTTTTTACAATATTTGACTTCATTTAGCATGGCTTCCATGAATTTGTTGACAGCCTTTTCACCTCTGTATGTTTTTATTGGTTTTGTATGTTTGTCATCATAACAACAGACAACCTTGTATCCATAACCACAGTCTGTATGCTTTTGATAAGCTTCAGTATATGACTGTTCATTACCAGGTTTGCAACCATGTATTTTTTCTGTGATTGTTTGTGATTGTTTGAGGTGGACCATTGAAATATACAGTCTTTTGTATTGTTTCACCATTTGATGTTTTTGTGAATGTTACCTTAAGTGTTTCAACAAATTTCAGTCCTTTCATGGATTTTAATATACTTTTAATATAATTTGCAACAGCCTTTCTTGTGTTTTGTAGTTGCATCAGCGGGTCTTTGTTATTTTTGATGCTTATTTCATAAGACGTTGTGTAACCTTTCAGAGCTTTGTTTGTTTGCTCTATTTTAGTCCTTGGTAATGGAACTGGTTTTTTAGTCCTTGGTGCAGGCACTGGTTTGTCTCTAAACTGTAACGGTGGAAGAATTATGTTGGTTTCATAATCTTTAACCATTTGTTTTACAGTTCTGGGTGCTGCCATTGGTTTATAAGTTCTTGATGCTGGCACTGGTTTGGTATCATCTACTATGATGATTTCAGGCTTTTTATTTTCTTGCTTCAACAGCAATTGGATCAGTTGAGATTTACTCAATTTTTTGAGATCTTTTTTATTCAT
>BLFK01001130.1:4358112-4372889 GCA_014634185.1 Astreopora myriophthalma | reverse complement strand
TCGAGCAAAACGAGATTTTTTCTAGTATACTGACTGCATATTTGAACTGTAAGTACTGTCCTTAATATACGCGCGAGCTACTAGGGTGCCTCCTCGGGATTTCGCCCAGAGGCGAAATCCCTGCGGGGGCAACAACTTGTGTTGTAAAAATAATACTTCGCCCGTGATGTTTTGGTCAGCCGACTCTCGCAAAAGCCAGGAGGCCTGGCCACATATAATTCCCGCCAGTTGTTCAATATGGCGGAGCGCATATTGAACAGACTGGTAGAGGCTGTAATCTCGCTTCATGAATCCAGCAGTGAGGCTAGTAATGCTCCAAAGATGAATCAAGCTATAAACGAAAACAAAACAGAAGCTAGGGAAGCTGGTTTAGGGCAACTATTTCCAAGCATCCGAGGGCAATCTTCAAGCCACTCTGCGGCGTCCGCGTCAGTGTCTGCGAGTCGGGCCACGACTTGTGTGTTCAATCCAAGTGCAAACTGGTCCAGTCTCTTCTGCGCCTTATAGTTTTTTCTGATACACCCAACATTTTAGCTATACCAGACCAGGAAAACCCAAGTGATCTTAACCCATCCAGTTGTTCTTCTCGAATTACCAGGGGTTAGTTGCCCTCTTCTCTTTGATGACATGGTTGGACATCAATAATGGACTTCTATTTTATCAATGAAGCTAAGTCGTTCTTCTAAGCGTTGGATAAGTGTTTGGAATTCGATAACTGCTAGAAGGATGTCATCCATAACATTTTGCTGATATTCCACTGGTCTTGAGACAACGAGAAGGGAGATAACGAATTCTAGGCAACGGTCTCGGAGTCTTTCATTTGTTACGCTATCACCTACAAATAGTTCCCTCTGAAATTCGTGATATATATCTTTTCCTACGTTTAACACATCCAGAAAAACTGTACGCTCCACACACGACAAGATAGACGACATATTTCTTGCGGCCATCTTGCCTAGGGTGCAAGGCTTTTGCGAGAGTCGGCTGACCAAAACATCACGGGCGAAGTATTATTTTTACAACACAAGTTGTATATTTCCGAATTTCGTCCTACTCTTTAAAAAAAAACGAAAAAAAGTCCTACTTTTTACACAGAGGTGTTTATTTGCGCAACAAGTTGTATATTTTTGTAGTAAGTAGTATCTTTTTCTCGATAAGTAATATATTTTTCTCCATAAGTTGTATATTTCCCAAGATAAGTATGTATTTGCTAGATGTATTGGATATTGTACAAGTATTTTTGTCCGAAACGGCGCGCCATACTCTGATAACCTTTGCGTTGAGTAGGTCAAGTGTGTAATTATCGCTTAGAAAGGTACAAAGAGACCTAGAATAAGGTTCATTTACATTTTTATTAACGCTATAAGCCATAGAAATCTAAACTGCGAAAGGATGGCACTCGAAACGATTAAAATGGTGCAAAGCTTTGCGCCCGATTGCAACCATCAATCGTAAAGTCACACCTTTCCCTCGCAAGAAAAAAAAAGCACGTTGAATACAGAAGATGGATTCGCCTGCTGGGGTCAGTAAGGGTTTTAAATACTTTTTCTGTTCATGAGATACATGTGAGAAAAGTACGCTTACGCAATCGATTGCGGTTGTGGAGTCGCCGTCTTTGTCATGAAACTTTAAGATTATATAAATCTTATCGTTTTTGAGGCGCCCTATCTTGTACTCCGACTTTAAAATCTCTTCCCCTGAAGCGAAGAACTAACATTTGTGTAGCGGCTTTGTACTACCGCTCCGGATATTTAATTTAATCTTGGTTAAATCAGCCATACCCACGTGATTTTAGGGTAGGTTATAGTTCGGCCCGAAAACCGTATCTCAGTTAGTTGGCGTTGGTCCTGTTACCGGACGGATCAGAAGTTTTCAGTGGAGCGGGTTGTAAGAACGCTGAAGGTTTGGGAAAGATCGGCAAAGCGGGACTGTTATGTAAGTCAATTTTATTCTTCCTTTTAACTATAGTACGTTTAGGTTTAAGGTTCGCATTGTATTCTCGATAGTTTCTGTGTCGTACTTTCGCTAGTTTTTATATCGCAACTTGTTAAGTACTCAAACACGTGGCACAGCCTTTTGTAAATGCCATTGAGATTTTGTTGTGATATCAATTATGCTTCACTAGTCCATTCTATTTTGTTTGATTATTGATTAGCGTTTTCATGGTATAACTAGTCAGATTTTACGAATTGTGTTGCTAGTTTTCGTTTTGCTATGGAATGATCGGAATGTGATCGTACTTGTAAATAGGTTTTAGCTTAGTTCTTTATTACTATTATGATTTCAGTTTACGATATGATCTTGGATTGCGGCTTATAATAAATCGTCAAGTTAATTCAAGTGATTGTCCGTAAAGTACATCCCCGTAATTCATAGCGCGTCGAAACTCAGCGAAGTCGGTAGTTGAAGCTCTGGGTATCGACCGTTACAGTAAAATAACAAGCGCTAAGCAGACAACATTGGTTGCCGATTTTGGCCAAATCTAAACTTCTGAAGATGTCGGATTCCGGGAATAAGATAGTTGAAGAGTTTGAACACGAAAAAAACAGAGAAAGAATTCTTGAAGACGTGCTCTTGGTAGATTTGTCCCCGGAAACCACCGAAATCTCAAACTTCCCTGTGGTTGAAACCGAAAAGCGAGAAAGAAAATTAACGGAAAAGGGAAGGACCTATCTAATTGAACAACTTTGCCAAAAACGACAAAACGCCTACGTTGCTTTATTGAAGCAGATTAACAAGATACGTCGATCACTGGATAACGTTGATTTTCCTGTTGATATACTGGCGCTCGAGGCTGATAGAGACAAACTAGATAAGTTGAAAGACGCTTTCAACGAGGCTCAAAAGACCTTTCATGACATGTTAGATTCGCCAGACGACCTAAAATCATCGTACGAGTGGTTCGATATTCGGGACAGGGAATGCGTGGAATGTAGGATAAGAGTTACGGAACGAATTCAGGCCTTTGAAAGGGAATCGTATCCGGCAGGTTCAGTCAAATCCGGCCATTCCAATAGATCGAAGCGCAGCTCTATCTCAAGACTATCGAATGCCAGCTCGGGTCGATCTTTGCGGCTAGAAGCTGCGGCTAAATCTGCAAGGTTGAAGACAGAAATGGAATTCTTTGAGCGTGATAATGAAATAAGGCGTTTGCAATTAATGAAGGATATAGCGATCGCCAGCGCGGAAGAAAATGCGATCAAAGAAATCCTACACGAAGAAAATACCGCCAAACTGCAAGATGCGATTAGTCAATCGGAAACGAAGTGTAAACCCGACCCCGACATTCCGCCCTTTCTTCCCAGTTCTTCGGTGCCTTCAAAGACGTCGGAAGGGAGAAACACCGTGGAAAACAAAGAAACATTAAAAGAGCTAGTGACACTTCAAAAGAAACAAACGGAACTGAGCTCAATGATAATACAGCAACATAAGATAAGTCATCTGCCCGCAAAGGAACCGCCCGTTTTCACAGGGGATGCGCTCGATTTTCCGGCTTTCGTGACAGCATTCGATTCAATAATTTCTTCAAATGTCCCGTCGAACAAAGACAAACTTTATTTTCTGGAAAAATACACGAAAGGAAAGGCTAATGACATCGTGAAAGGATTTCTCTGCCTGAAATCGGAAAATGCGTACGAAGAAGCCCGCAAGCTTTTGGATCAGCGGTTCGGTAATCCCGTGCATGTCGCCGAAGCGTACAAAACTCGAATGCGAAATTGGCCGCAAATATACGATGGGGATAGTAATGGACTACAGGACTTCTCGGACTTCCTTGTTCGCTGCAAAGAGGCTGTTAAGACTGTAGGTTCGCTCGCGGAATTAGATTCCACGCAAACCCTCAGACAGATGAGCGCAAAACTACCTTCGTACTCCGGCATCAAATGGTGCAGACACGCCCACGAAATACAGGCCAAGTCCGTTGAAAGAGTATCCTTCAGCCAGTTTGTTGAATTTGTTCAGAGGGAAGCTGATTTGGCCAACGACCCGATCTTCTCTCCCGATGCGTTTAGAAGAGAAAAGAGTAAACCGTTTGAACGGGAACAGAGAAACAAGGGCAGAAGGGGTGGATTCACCACAGTGAACAGCTTGGCAACCAGTGCGACACCAAAGACCGCCTTACCCACCAATCGTCGACGAGCGGCACCGTGTCTCCTTTGCAACGTGGATCATGACCTTGAGAAATGTCCAGAACTGAAGCGTAAGACCTTAGACCAGCGTAAAGACTTCATCGCCTCAAGGGGCCTATGCTTTGGCTGTTTAAGGAAGGGCCACCTGGCAAAGAGCTGCCAATCAAGACTTTGCTGTGACGAATGCGGTAGGATGCACCCGACAGTGCTGCACAGCCCCAGAGCTCACGGACGACAAAACGGAGAATCCAGAAGAACTCAAAGAGATCCAAAAAATTCGTCGGCTGAGAAGCCAGAAGATCCTGTGAAGAGAGCAGACAGCAATGAATCGGCGAATGCTCACGTGAGCGTTTGTAACTTCACTGATCGGTCGTGGGGAGCTACAACTTCCATGATAGTGCCAGTGATTCTACATCATGCGAACAATCCAGACGTCAGAGTCAACGTATACGCATTATTGGATGACGCCAGTGACACTACGTTTGTTACTAATTCAACCCTCAAGCAGTTAGGGGTACAAGGTCCGGAGATATCGCTCACCCTTAACACAATGCACGGAAGAGCAGAAATCCCAGTGCAAAAAATTGAAGGTTTGGTAGCTCAAAGTCTTGACGAGTCAACAACTATCGATCTTCCTAAGGCTTACTCCCGAGAGTCTATACCTTCAAGAAGGAACCAGATACCATCTCCCGAGATGGCTGGAAAATGGCCACATCTGGAAGAGATTAAAAGCCGAATACCCCCTATTCAAACCGACGTGGACGTGGGAGTTTTAATAGGATGTAACTGCCCAAAGGCGCTGAAGCCAAGGGAGGTGCTGCTTGGAAACGACGATGATCCGTACGCCATAAGAACCCTACTCGGTTGGGGAATCATTGGTCCAACAAACCCGAACAGTGTTTCGCCAGTGGGAGAAGATGACGCTTCCATCTGCCATAGAGTCGTTACTCGCGAAATTGGGAGCACAAAGATCGAGAACAGATTTGTCGTGGATGCACAGACAAAGGAAGTAATCAATCCCGTCGCACTTAGTAGAATGTTCGAACTAGACTTCTCGGAGCGCGATCAGGGTCACGAAACATTTTCCCAAGAGGACCGTAAGTTCCTGGAAATCGCAAAGAACGGAATCCGCCTCCGGTCCGACGGTCATTACGAAATGCCCTTACCAAAAAAGGTTAATAACCTTGTGCTTCCGAACAACCGCAAGATGGCCTGGAACCGACTAAAACCCTTAAAGAGGAAGCTGGAATTGAACCAAGCCTATCGGAATCACTACGTGGAATTCATGAACAAGGTTATTCAGAATGGATATGCAGAAAAGGTTCCAGTTGGCGTCGAACCGGCAGAAGGCAGAAAATCCGTGTGGTATATTCCACACCATGGGGTGTACCACCCAAAAAAGCCAAACAAGATCAGAGTGGTTTTCGACTGCTCAGCTCAGTTTGAAGGTGAATCTCTAAACAAGTACCTCCTACAAGGACCAGATCTTACGAACAATCTGACGGGAGTCCTATGCAGATTTCGCAGAGAGTCGGTAGCGCTAATGTGCGATATTGAAGCCATGTTCCACCAAGTGAAGGTATCAGAGGAATGTCGTGACTTGCTGCGCTTCCTATGGTGGGAAGGAGGAGATATATCCAAAGAACCACAGGAATATCGGATGACAGTACACTTGTTCGGGGCCGCGTCATCACCAGGCTGCTGCAACTTTGCCCTTAAAACCACAGCTAACGACAACGAAGATACCTTCGGCCCCGAGCCTGCTGAGTTCCTCCGCCGCGACTTCTATGTTGACGACGGATTGAAGTCGGTGTCATCAGTTGAGGAGGCAGTCTCACTCGTTAAGAGCATCAAAGGGATGTGTCAGCGTGGTGGTTTCAATCTGCACAAGTTTACGTCCAATAAGAAGGAAGTACTTCAGAAAATTCCAGAAATTGATAGAGCCGAAGATATTAGAAACCTGGATTTCGACCGTGAGTCCTTGCCCATAGAGCGCGCACTAGGAGTGCAGTGGTGTATGAAGTCGGACACCTTTAAGTTTGTAATCTCGTTGAAAGACCGTCCATGCACAAGACGCGGAATCCTGTCGACTGTAAGCTCCATCTTCGACCCCCTCGGTTTCGTGGCTCCTGTGTTACTAGAAGGCAAGGCAATCCTGCAAGAGCTCTGTCGTCAAAACATTGACTGGGATGACCCGGTTCCTCAAGAAATTCAGAAACGGTGGCAGAAGTGGAAGTCTGAAATAGAAGAGTTGAAAGGTGTTGAAATTTCCCGCTGCTACAAGCCTGAGAATTTTGGGAAAGTCACAAGAGCAGAACTTCACCACTTCTCTGACGCAAGTTTCAAGGGTTATGGACAATGCAGCTACCTTAGACTGATCAACCAAGACAATAAGATTCACTGCGCCTTTGTGATTGGCAAGGCAAGAGTTACGCCCTTGAAGTCAGTAACAGTGCCTAGACTCGAACTCTCCGCGGCCGTTGTATCGGTCAGAGTTAGCGAGCAACTAAGAAGAGAGCTGGACGTAAACATCACCAGTGAGGTGTTCTGGACCGACAGCAGAGTGGTGCTTGGCTATATCGCTAATGATGTGAAACGGTTCCATGTATTTGTGGCAAATCGAGTCCAAGAAATTCAAGAGAAATCCTCCGTGAAACAGTGGAGGTACGTGGAGACCAAATCCAATCCAGCGGACGACGCCTCCAGAGGGGTGCGCCCAAGAGAACTCATCAAGTCAAAGTGGATAACTGGACCAGATTTCCTCTGGCAGAATGAAGCCGAGTGGGTTATGTCCTCGCCAGAATTTGTCGTCGATCCCTCTGAAAGAGATCCAGAGGTTAAGAAAGCCGTGTCCTTGGCAACTGGAATTTCGCAAACATGGCCAGCTCTAGAAGAACGACTAAGATACTTCTCGGATTGGCAGCGTGCGCGTAAGGCTGTCGCGTTATGTCGTCGTTACGTAAAGAAATTGAAATTAAGAGTGGCTAAGAAGAACAACAACTTCGGTGCGAAGGTTGAAAGTGTGGAGCAAGACAAGCCCTTATCAGTACAGGAGCTACTTGAAGCTGAAGTTGTTATAATAAAGTCGGTACAACGAGAAAGGCTACTTGATGTCTCGCCATCCAGCCCCCTCAGCAAGCTCGACGCCTTCGTAGACCCCGACGGCGTCACAAGAGTGGGTGGACGTCTTAAATTATCGAGTCTTCCGGATGGGTCCAAACACCCGGCTGTATTGCCAAAGATGAGTCATGTGACAGACCTTATCGTCAGGCATTACCATCACAAAGTACAGCACCAAGGCAGGGGAATTACAGCGAATGAAATACGTGCAAGTGGATATTGGATTGTAGGAGCCTCGGCAGTGATAGCAAGCGCAATATCCAAGTGCGTAACTTGTCGTAAGCTGAGAGGCGCTGTACAGGAACAACGTATGGCCGAATTACCCGATGACCGAGTCGAACCCGCACCTCCGTTCTCTAACTGCGCTGTCGACTATTTTGGCCCCATTATGATCAAGGAAGGCCGTAAGGAGTTAAAACGATACGGAGTGCTCTTCACATGTATGGCATCCAGCGCTATACATATCGAAGTAGCGGCCACATTGGAGACTGATTCGTTTATCAGTGCCCTGCGTAGATGTATCTGCCGAAGAGGTCCTATCCGCCAGCTAAGAAGCGACCAAGGGACCAATTTCGTTGGCGCTAGGAGAGAGCTGAAGGAAGCTTTAGACGAGCTCAACCATTCTAAGATCAGAAACGAGCTACAGCGCCATAAGTGTGACTGGTTTGCATTCAACATGAACGTTCCCTCGGCCAGTCACATGGGAGGAGTTTGGGAACGCCAGATTCGTTCAGTTCGTAATGTGTTGGCGGCCCTATTGCAGAGTAATGGCAGGCAGTTGAATGAGGAGTCCCTAAGAACACTGCTGTGCGAAGCGGAGGCTATCGTTAATAGCCGCCCTCTGACGGTCGACGCTCTCAATGATCCATTATCATTGAATCCGTTGACCCCAAATCACTTGCTGACAATGAAGACAAAGGTTGTTCTTCCACCGCCGGGCGTTTTCCTGTCGGCAGATAAGTACTGCAAGAAAAGATGGAGGAGGGTGCAACATCTCGCTAACGAATTCTGGGTTCGGTGGAAGAAGGAATACTTGCTGAGCTTGCAGCAGCGGCAGCGGTGGACAAAACCGAAGAGAGACATGCGCGTTGGTGACGTCGTGATCATCAAGGATGAGTGTGAGCCCCGCAACAAGTGGCAGCTTGCGCGAGTAGCTGAAACGTACCAGAGTGCCGACAGCCATGTCCGTAAAGTCAAGGTTGCGGTTGCTGATTATGAGTTGGACAACAGAGGCAGGAAGGTGAAACCTACCAAGTTCCTGGAACGCCCCATTCAAAAGCTAGTGCTGTTGCAGGAGACGGAGACCTGAGGTTCATCCCCGACGAGGAGCCTTCTATATACGTAGCTATGAACTTTGAACTCTTAGTTATTAGTGAAATTATCATTTCAGGGGAGCCATGTAGCGGCTTTGTACTACCGCTCCGGATATTTAATTTAATCTTGGTTAAATCAGCCATACCCACGTGATTTTAGGGTAGGTTATAGTTCGGCCCGAAAACCGTATCTCAGTTAGTTGGCGTTGGTCCTGTTACCGGACGGATCAGAAGTTTTCAGTGGAGCGGGTTGTAAGAACGCTGAAGGTTTGGGAAAGATCGGCAAAGCGGGACTGTTATGTAAGTCAATTTTATTCTTCCTTTTAACTATAGTACGTTTAGGTTTAAGGTTCGCATTGTATTCTCGATAGTTTCTGTGTCGTACGTTCGCTAGTTTTTAGATCGCAACTTGTTAAGTACTCAAACACGTGGCACAGCCTTTTGTAAATGCCATTGAGATTTTGTTGTGATATCAATTATGCTTCACTAGTCCATTCTATTTTGTTTGATTATTGATTAGCGTTTTCATGGTATAACTAGTCAGATTTTACGAATTGTGTTGCTAGTTTTCGTTTTGCTATGGAATGATCGGAATGTGATCGTACTTGTAAATAGGTTTTAGCTTAGTTCTTTATTACTATTATGATTTCAGTTTACGATATGATCTTGGATTGCGGCTTATAATAAATCGTCAAGTTAAATCAAGTGATTGTCCGTAAAGTACATCCCCGTAATTCATAGCGCGTCGAAACTCAAGCGAAGTCGGTAGTTGAAGCTCTGGGTATCGACCGTTACACTTGACAAATATGATAGTAAGTGTAAACTTAAGTCAGTCATGACTTGCCATACTTTATAAAATGTGCCTTACTGTGTCAGTGGCCTATTTCTTAAGCATTGGTGTGTTCATGCCTGGGTCAGGGCTGCAAATAATGGCCGGTCAATGGACAGTGTCCAGTCAAAATTGGGTATTGACCGGACAAATCCTTGGATTGCTGGACATCTTGTCTGGTCCTTTACCGACTCGTTCAGAGAAATTTTGATTTTTAACTATTTTATAATCACAAGGGACAACATTCATGTTCCCAAAAGAGAAAAAAAAACGAATATAAAACTAGACAAATTAGTGGTCGAGAAATTCCTCATCAAGTCCTGTCGTGACCGCAAATCATTGTGTCTTCCGTTATTTTATTTACTTAATTTAAGTGTTCCCAATTATTAGAGGGTTTTACCTTTGGCTAGATACCATTATTGACTCTTAAAAAGAGAGTTTGTCTTTATTTTGTCTGCATGTAGATATTTTCTGTTATTACTAACCTCTGAAATTTGACCTGCCAAAAACGGGTAGTGTCCGAACAGAAGCACGTTTGACCGGACAATGTGACCGGCGACTGCCTGTTAGTTATTTGCAGCCCTGCTGGGTGTGCATTAGTTTTCCAGAAGATGAGTGAAAAGTCTTGCAAGAAGCCAGATTTAGATTCCTCTTCAAATTAATTGCTAAGGTCTTGTATTGACTGTTCTATGCTATTGCCTTTGTAGGAATTCCCCCACACAGCGAGTGGAATTTAGATCCAAATGCTTCATATGTCTATTACTGTGCCAACGAAACAATTCATGGTATGTATTGTGGAACACCTCATATCTGCAGTAATTCCAGTATGGTCTGTGGAAAAAGTAGCATGCTGCAAAATAATAATTATTATAGGCCAATATTGCAGGTCTCAGCCTTTTCTCAGAGCTAATAAAGCAAGTCTCACTGTCTTGCAAAGTCTCTTATTTAAAATTGACCACCTCTTAATTTGAATATGACTGGTGGAACTCATGTTATACTGACTTGTTCATATAGGGGTGGAGTTTGATTTTATCCCGGAGACAAATGGTGTACCTCTTGTTTGTGACATGTCTTCCACATTTCTGTGGAGACCTGTTGATGTCAGCAACGTAAGCTTAACGTGCTCCTGAAAAGTGTGTTTTTGCCATTGGTCAATTCTGTTTGGTCTGAGCCAGGCTTCATGAGCATGTCAGAATAAAACTAATATAGTCCCCAATCTTACATTTTTATAGTTTGGACTGATCTATGCTGGAGCTCAAAAGAATGTTGGCTGTGCTGGTGTTACCATTGTAATTGGTAAGTTGAAGCTTACTCTGCTGTGTGTGTGTATGTGTGTGTGTGTGTGTGTGTGTGTGTGCAGAGTGTACACAGGAAAGTAACTAGAGGATTATACTTACTTTACGGATTACAAAACTGCAATTAAAAAAAAAATTGCAAATGATGGTATTAAACTGAGAAATGTAATATCATTTGCATTTTTTTTTCAAATTGCAATTTTGTATTTGTAATCCTCCAGATACTTTTTTCTCTTTTTTTGTAATTTACCTGTTGCAAAGTTTTTTTGTTATTATTTTCCAACATTGGGAATCAATAAACAGCAAATACACATATGCATACAACAGAACTTTAGTTTCCTACATGCATCAACAGAGTGCATTTTATAGTCATCATACTTAAAATGCAATTTTTATATTGCTGTCAAAGGCCGTAGCCATTAAGCATGATGGTTGAGGGTTAACTGAGCAGATCATAATCATGCAATTCAGTCATAGAGTGTCCCCTAATTCAGTTACTACTTTGTGTAATATAATCATAGTGTCCTTTGAGTCAGTCCTTTGAGCCATGAGGGTTGTACTCTAAGGCAGTTCAGTTTGCATGTAATCACTATCAAAAGAGGGCTTCTAAAAAGTGATGCTCATATTCTTTTTAACCCTTTCAGCCCCAAGGGGTGCCCCAGTGACGAGTAAAATCGTCTGGCGTTAGACAGAGTAAAATCTCTAAGTGGCACTACTGGGAGTGAAAGGGTTAATGGAGACATAGTTTCTGATCAGACGGAGAGGTGGTTAACCCTTTCAGCCCCAAGGGGTGCCCCAGTGACGAGTAAAATCGTCTGGCGTTAGACAGAGTAAAATCTCTAAGTGGCACTACTGGGAGTGAAAGGGTTAATGTTGTGCGGCTTATATTTATAAAATACAGGGAAAGGTACATGTATTTGTTAAGACAACTTCTCATGCTTCACATGGAAGCTTTAGTTAATCCTCTCATTTGAGATATGGTATCAGTTTTGACAGCAACACTGTTTGTAGTACTGTACTGAGTATTTACATAAAGATTTAAGTTTATTTTTATGTATAAGAAAAGAAGTTGGTGGCTGTTGGCATCCACTTGAATGCCTCCAGGCATCTTGCTTGTATCATATCAAAGGAAAAGATCTTCCCAGTTAGTTAAAATTCTCCTAGGCTTGACTTCCAGCCGCTGTTCGGGAATCGAGCCCGCGCTCCTCCCCCGAACTTCCCTGTTATGACCTCTGACACTTCCCATTTCATGCCGTTTAGGAGAATTAAAGGGTGCATTTTTCGAGACTGTTCTGTGATAAGAATAGATGGAATGGTCGGTTTACGTGTTTTTTGGGGACTTAGGCGTCATTCACACTTGGTACCCGAGCACTGTGCCCGGCACCGGTACGAAAATGCTTTGTTCAGGTAGGTACTTTAAGTAGGGTTATTAAAGTGTTTCATAATTGTATGAGAATAAGCGTCACTAGCCATGTATGCCCGTGTATGGCTATGTATAGTCATATAGCCATTTATTACCATGTATTGCCATGTATAGCCGTGTATAGGCATGTATTGCCGATTATAGCCGCAAATAGCCATGTATTGCCATGTACAGCCGTGTATAGCCATGTATAGTGATGTATAGCCATGTATTACCATGTATAGCCATGTACAGCCCTGCATAGCCATGTATAGTCTGTGATGTATAGCCATGTATAGCCAGGTATTGCCATGTATTGCCGTGTATGGCCCCAAATAGCCATGTATAGCCATGTATTGCCATGTACAGCCGTGTATAGCCATGTATTACTGTACCATGTATAGCCATGTACTGAGCCTTGTATAGCCATGTATAGTGTTGTATAGCCAGGTATTGACATGTATAGCAGTGTATAGCCATGTATAGCAGTGTATAGCCATGTATTGCGATGTATAGCTATGTATAGCGATGTATAGCGATGTACAGCCGTATATAGCGATGTATTGCCATATATACCCGTTTATAGCTATGTATAGTCATGTATAGCCATGCATAGCCGTTTATAGCCATGTATCCCCGTGTATAGCTATGTATAGCTGTGTATTGCCTTGTATTGCCATGTGTACCCGTCGACATATATAGCCATGTATAGCCATGCATACCCGTTTATAGCTATGTATAGCCCTGTATAGCCGTTTATAGCCATGTGTACCCGTGTATAGCCATGTATAGACATGGATAGCTAATCATGTATTGACATGTATAGCCATGTATTGCCATGTGTACCCGTGTATAGACATGATAGCCATGCATACCCGTTTATAGCTATGTGCAGTCATGCATAGCCATGTACAGCCATGTATTGCCATGTATTGCCATGTATTGCCATGTACAGGCATATATAGTCATGTATAGCCATTTATTACTGTGTATAGCCAAGTATTGCCGTGTATAGCGGTATATAGCCATGTATAGCCGTATATAGCCATGTATAGCCGTATATAGCCATTTACAGCCGTATATACCCATGTATTGCCATGCATAGCCGTGTATAGCTATGTATAGTCATGTATTGCCATGTATAGCCATGTATTGCCATGTACAGCCATATATAGCCATGTATTGCCATTTATACCCGTTTATAGCTATGTATAGTCATGTATAGCCATGCATACCCGTTTATAGCTATGTATAGTCATGTATAGCCATAGCCATGTGTAGCTGTGTATTGCCATGTATAGCCATGTACTATTGCCATGTACAGCCGTATATACCCATGTATTGCCATGCATAGCCATGTATAGCTATGTATGGTCATGTACAGCCGTGTATAGCCATGTATTGTCCTGTGTAGCCCTGTATAGCTATGTATACACAGGTATACATGACAATACATGTCTATACATGACTATTTAACAATTAGACCCGTAGCCTGCAAGGGCTATTGACCTGTGGCCCTTGAGGGAGAAGGGTCTAATTGTTTTAGTATCACCCAACTAGTCAGACAGAAAAGGCAATAATAAAGTTAGCAAATGCAAGTTGCAGAAATATTTTTTGGGGAGTAAAACGAAAGAAAGCGTCATGCTTTTCGCTACTCGAGGACTATTACTAATAGTCCTCTAGTAGCGTAGCCAATCAAAATGCAGGATTTGCATTAGTCCACTAGTTGGGTGATACTAAACACAGCTATACATGGCAACACATGGCTATACACTGCTGTACATGTTTATACATGGCTATACACAGCAGTACATGGCTATACATGGCTATACATAGCTATACACGGGTACAGATGGCTATAGACAGGGCTATACATGGCAATAGGTGGCTGTACATGGCTATACATGGTTATACATGGCTACACATGGCAGTAGATGGCTATACACGGCTATAGATGACTACATAGCTATACACGGGTACACATGGCAATACATTGCAATATATGGCTATACATTGCAATACATGGCTATAAACGACTATACATGGCATGTATAGTGATGTATAGCCATGTATTACCATGTATAGCCAGGTATTGCCATGTATTGCAGTGTATAGCCGCAAATAGCCATGTATAGTCATGTACAGCCATGTATTACTGTACCATGTATAGCCATGTATAGTGACGTATAGCCATGTATAGCCAGGTGTAGCAGTGTAAGCCATGTATAGCCATGTATTACCATGTATAGCAGTTTATAGCCATGTAGGATAGGATAGGATAGGAAAACTTTATTTATCCACGGTGATTTTGATCAAAAGATTACAAAACATTGCACTTTTGTTCTTCACAAAAGCCGTGCAAATTATTACAGTTTACGTTTTAAAATATATATACAAGTTTACATCAATATATTAAATAAACTAATCGTACAACTTAATTGTATTACTAAAAGTCAATAGAGAGATTGAGAGATTCTAATTTGCGTTTAAAAGTTCTCATGGATTTTTCATATTTCATTTCATCAGGTAATGCATTCCAGATTTTTGCCCCAGTATAAGCAAAACTATTCCGGTAGTAATCGGTTTTAACGGCCGGTAGGGCTACATTACGTCTTGAGATCCTTAGATTATAAACCGATCTCCCGATATTTCTCGTAAAAATATCTTCTAAATACGCTGGAGTCATACCAT
>BLFK01001130.1:4320680-4340680 GCA_014634185.1 Astreopora myriophthalma | reverse complement strand
GGTAACTTAGTAGATAAGCAACTATTAATAAAGCATTTTTATTGACGGTTATCCAGATATGACTTCAACCAATTTGGTGAATTCCCATGAACAGCATAGGAACTTAATTTAGATAACAGAATATCATGATCAACCGTATCAAACGCCTTTTTAAGATCAAGGAACACAAGGGCATTTACATTTCCTTTATCGATGTTATAAGCCCAATTATTAGTTGCATCAAGTAAAGCTGTGACCTTTGAGTGAAGAGATCGAAAACCTGATTGATGTGCGGTGATCATGTTATTTTCAGAGAGGTAAGCATACTGTTGATCATAGATAATCCGTTCAAATACTTTAGCCAAAACGGGGATGACTGAAATGGGACGATAATTATTATTAGTATTTACCAAATCAGTGGATAGCAATTTTCGCGCGTTTTGATTGGCTCCCGTAACTCGGAATATCCTTGGCTATTCACTGTTTTGCGAACGGAGAGAAAAATGGCGCGTCGTTTTGCGAAAGTTTCAGAAGAAGAAATTGAAGAAGCGTTTTTTTTATCCATCTGATTTGGTAAATACTAAAACAACTATCCCCCTCAGGGTCGGTGAAGAGCGGTGGATATATACCTCGACGCTTCGCGTCTCGGTATATATCCACCACTATTCACCTCCCCTTCGGGGAATAGTTGTATAATATCCGCTCTTTCACCTTGTTTGAACAAATGAATGACTTTAGAACACTTCAACTCTTCAGGGAAAACTCCAGTCAAGTCAGTGCATTCCCTAAGGAGTCTTGCAGATATCATGTCAAGCCCTGTCGCCTTTTAAATGCATAATTTGGACTCTATTGTTATCAGTTGGTTGAAGTTCAAAACGCTTGTCAGTGCCGGAGAGAAAGACCCTATAGCTAAAATCATTCGTGTCGGCATGTATCCTACCGGCAAGTCTAGGACCAATGCTAGCGAAATGTCTATTGAAAGCTCCCGACACTTGTTGAGGTTTTAATATGGAATTACCATCAAGTTTTACTTCTCTTACAGATAAATTGCTGGAGTTCCGGCAAGTGAGTTCTTTGATCGTTTCCCAGGTCTTTCGAAAACTGCCCCTACTAAGCTGAAAAGCACTTTCGTAATACATTTCTTTAGCATTTTTATTTTGTTGGTGACCTGATTGCGAAATTTCTTAAAATTTGCCCAATCCCATGGGTCATTGGTGATTGCTGCTTACCTTTTCAACTTGTCTCTTTCATACATGTGTTTCTTCAACTGGACACCCACGGACACTTCGATGAACGACCGCGTTTCGTCCGGAGAGGTGCATGTTTGTCAACAACATTAAGAAATAGTGTTTTCCAAGCCAGCCACATATGAGGCCCTATTAGGGGAGGGGGGGGGGGGGGTTAGTCATCCGTTATCCCTAAAATTCCGGGGACAGTTATCCCTTATCCCTAAAATTACCGAGACTGTTATCCCTAGAATTACTTATCTTTAGAATTACAGTTATATGGGAATTGTTATCCCTTACCCCTACAATTATTTAGTCAGTTATCCCTTACCCCTAAAATTATTTTGCCAGTTCCTTATCCGTAAAACCCCTAACAGGGCCTCACATATCATTTGGATCCTCAAACATTACAAGTTTCGAAAACTTTCGCCTCTGAAGTTTTTAAATTTCCTATACGTTACAGTTTTATGACCACTTCAGATCGGTCAATACAAAGTTTGCGATCTACGTACACAAGACTGCGGTCACTAATACCCACATGAGAGACTCCCGAACAAACCACCGTATCAGGACAATTTGTAAAGATCAAATCAATCAAAGTTGACGATCTAGTTATGCGAGTTGGCTCGCTAATGAGTTGATGAAGACTGTAGACATTAGCAATGCCTGTTAGCAAATTCGTGTTAGTGTCAAATGTACGAGGCCAAATTGCAATTTAGATCACCCATTAAGTACAAATCAACATTTTGAGAGTCAAGCCTACCGACTTAATCGGACTAGTGATTCCGACTAGTAATGTGTAAAGGTCTCCGTTGGCGAATCTGGTGGCCCATACAAGTGGCTAGTACAAAAGGCTTGGAGTGAGGTTTACGGACCTCAATACATAGATTTTCCAGTTGATTAACAGACAGATCAAGACACAGTGAATAGTTGATAGTGGATCTGACGTAAAAACATACACCCACCATTCCTTTTTCTATCCTATAATATCATAGCCCAAGATATGGACCTCATGGTCTAGTACACTATCATCTAGTCTTGTTTCATTAATCGCTAAAATATCGATAGATCTGTCGGCGAGCAGAATCCTCAACTCGTCAATGTGCTTAGGTAAACTAGTTATATTGAGAGAAGCTCATTTAAAACCACGTTCACGCGGGAGGAAAGAAAAAGAATCCTCAAGAGAATCTCCCTTTAAAATAGAACTACTAATCGTAGAAGACAGTGGTAATTCATCAGGAATTCAATTATTTTTAACGTAGACTACAAAATTTGAGGCGAAAACTTGGTACCGGAAAAATTCAAATGTAAGCCGCTAGAATTTAAATGTTAGGTTGTTATGTTTGAATGTGAGATGACATCCCACTCATTCTGATTAGCAAAAGTGGTAAGTATTTTGCTGGCCTTCTTTTTTTTGGTAGCCAGAGCAGGGCTATCTGATCTGCTGTGGGCCACCGTAGGTATTTTGACAACGAAAATGTCTTTTAGAAGTTATTTGTACTGACATTATTTTCATGAAATATAAAGAACAGATTCAGGCTACAACCACTGTAAACGTAGTTTGAAGATTTCATACAAATCCTTTTAATCAAAATTATGTAAATGGCCTTGAATTAGAAGCAACATGAGAAGATTTATAATTCCAATTTACGGACGTCATGCCTCCTTTACTTGCCTAATCTTCTGTTGTGTGAATGATGTGGATAATATTGATAAAAATACCGGAAAATGTTGGAAATCGGCCTTTTCATAGCAGCGTACATTCACTGTAATTTTAGCCGTCTTTGCCCCCATCCAATATGGCGTCATTAACCGTGAAAAGGTCTACCTGAAATTTAAGCTGCTTATTTTCAAAACAAAGCATGGTATCGAGAAAAAAACTCGCAACCAGGCAAATTGTTTAAAGTCTTTTCGGGTCACGATTTTCGAATCAAATATCGATTACTATCGATGTTAGTTCGAGCGATCTTTTGGGTCTTTCTGCAGGTACCGGAAAGCTTTGTATTTTTAGTAACTTGGGAATAGTCTTTATTTGGAGTTGTTTTGTTTCCTGTCTTTTATTTCTTTTGTTTTACGTAAGCTTACGTAATCTGTGCTCCGGTACTCACAGAAGCTGCCGATCTTTTTAAATGAGTACGCACTGGGATTCTATGGAGGTAGATCGTACGTGGACAAAATGTTCGACTCGTCGTTTCGTTATGGCGTTTCATCGTTTCCGCGTAACGATACTTCTAGTCGAGTCGTTGTTTTCCGAGTTCGACTCGCCGTTCTACTGAGAAGTCGACTCATCGCTTCAGGAGTTCGTCTCGTCATCTTGTCAGTTCGATTCGTCGACTGCCCTCTTCGACTCGTCGTTTTACGAGTTCAACTCATCACCGACCACATCGCTTTGTCCTTGTGTCGTTTTGTTCTTTCGTCATGGCGTTTCGTCGTTTCGTTGTGGCGTTTCATCGTTTCGACTCGTCCACTCAGATGGGCTACAATTCGACTTTAATTACATGAAGTGTTTTCTATTTTCCATGCACAAATACATGACGTATTTATCCATAATCGAGTGAAAATGGATTCTTTGAAAAGCTACCTGCACCACAGCATAGAATTCTTCTTGAATCATTCAATTGAATGATCGTTTTCATGAAAGTGAAAATGGAATTGGATATCTAGTAACACAGCTCGGTAGAATTTTGTATATTCTTTCACGTGCATCGTCGTTATTTAACATTCCCCCTCAGCTGGAGTGTTTGTTGCAAAGAGCTCATCAAATGTTAGTTGTTCTTGGTGGTGATGACAACTCATTACAAAGGCGGTTGTAACAAATAACACCTCGTCAAGATGTCACTAATGCTAATTTGTTGATTTATGAGTTTTCTTACGTTTGTAATTGGTAATGTTGTTTCCCTTGCTCATTTAAATCATACCACTTCGTAAGCTCTTGGAAATAGCATTCAGACTCATGTACAACTTTGGTCGAACCAATATATATTCACCGGTATACATATGAACATAAGGCAAGCATTGGAATTCCAAATATTACGATGGAAGAATTCATACTTACGTAACATCGTCCAATTCTGCGTGGGTTAGAGAACTGTGTTTTTCAAAGTGGAGTTGATATTCACTGATGCGTCTTCTGATCGTCTTGGAAGACATACAGAAAAGTCGAGCAATTTATTTAGGAGTAAAGTTGTTCTCAAGGTATTGTTCCAGAAGTTCTCTAGGAATATCTATACTGGGACGACCCCTGCATCCTGTAAAGTTGAACAACCGCCTTTGTAATGAGTTGTCATCACCACCAAGAACAACTAACATTTGATGAGCTCTTTGCAACAAACACTCCAGCTGAGGGGGAATGTTAAATAACGACGATGCACGTGATAGAATATACAAAATTCTATCGAGCTGTGTTACTAGATATCCAATTCCTTTTCACTTTCATGAAAACGATCATTCAATTGATTCAAGACGAATTCTATGCTGTGGTGCTGGTAGCTTTTCAAAGAATCCATTTTCATTCGATTATGGATAAATACGTCATGTATTAGTGCATGGAAAATAGAAAACACTTCATGTAATTGAAGTCGAATTGTAGCCCATCTGAGTGGACGAGTCGAAACGATGAAACGCCATGACGACACAACAAAACGACACAACGACGAAGCGATGTGGTCGGTGATGAGTTGAACTCGTAAAACGACGAGTCGAAGAGGGCAGTCGACGAATCAAACTGACAAGATGACGAGACGAACTCCTGAAGCGATGAGTCGACTTCTCAGTAGAACGGCGAGTCGAACTCGGAAAACAACGACTCGGCTAGAAGTATCGTTACGCGGAAACGATGAAACGCCATAACGAAACGACGAGTCGAACATTTTTTGCACGATCTACCTCCATAAGATTCGAACCCGCGCTCTCCTGCATCAGAGGCGGTAGCGATCTCCACAAGACTATCGAGCCATCGTCGCATCCATCGGGGAAAAACATCTGTTAATACCTTCTTTATGTGACTGGAAACCATTACTTCTCCATGTCCGGTTGTATTATGCCACCAGTCAGCCATCTTTAGTCAGTCAGCTACTCTCTTTTCATCGTACAATTACTGCTGGTGAAATGTCATCAAAGTACTATCGGAAAAACTTGTCAAGCATCCGTTTCCCACTTTTGAATCAAAGCAATTCGTATTGTAACATTTTTAGGTCTGTACAACGAAGTCAATTCGACGATCGGAGTTTTGTCGATGTTATCGCTATCGTTGGGGAGTGTTTCACTGACCAGTTTCCAGGGCGGGCTACTGTTTGCTATCAGCTTTATAGCATAAAATTAACGACGCTTAAATCGGCTCGAAAATCGGCCTCTAAAATGTTGTATTCACCGGGTAGTGCGGTGAATGTAACACCGAATTCCTATATTCACCGCTTAAAATGATACTAATGCCGCTTACCTTCATCCTGGAAAAGCGCCTGCTATCTGCGGCCTGGTTTATTGTCAATATGGGAATGGTTCATCCGGTTCCCAGTGAAAGGTATTTTGTGTTGTCTGTGCATCAACGTAGCATAGGACAACCTTTCTTATTTTATATTGCATGCGGCCAACAGAATCCTACTTTTTCTTGCTTGTCAGGTGCACAAGACTAGCTTTGAGATGATTGCGTTCTACAGGATGTCAACTAAATTAAGGCCCTTTGTGGTTTTACTTGGCCTTCTAATCATAGTCATCGTTGTGAGGAAATTTGACGTCCAGATGGCGTCCAAGTTCCTTAAGCCGAATAATATTGTTTTACCAGAAAATCTCCCTGCTAAGACTGTTGTGTTTAGGTCTGGGAATGAAAATGACATCCAAGGCTCAAAAGCCAACCAATCAAAGCGTTGGGTTATCATTTTCTGGTCGACTGTTTTCGGGAGAGTTAAGACAGAGGAAGAAGTTGCATACGAGAGAGGCGATTGTCCTTTAGCATGTGAATTAACAGTCGACCAGTCGCGATTGAGTGAGGCAGACGCGTTCATTGTTCACGCAAGAGATGGACACATGCTTCCTCCAACACACTCCGTGCCGTGGATATTGTATACTCAGGAAAACCCAGTTTACACGCCGGTGCTAAGCGATCCTGAGTTTATGTCCAAATTCAACTTGTTAAGGAGTTATCGTTTGGATTCAGACTTCCCGAATCCTGTTTTTGGGATTCCAGATTTAACACCCCCAGTTCCTTTCAAGGAGAAGACCGGATTGATCTTCGCCGTTTTCTCAAACTGTGAACCGGTTCGCACTGAATACATGAAGCAACTGATGGCGTTTGTGCAAGTGGATTCTTATGGAGGCTGTTTGAGAAACAAATATGACCTTGTAGACAGGTATCAAACGGACTATAAAAGCCTTAAAACTGAATTAGCGAAAAAATACAAATTCACTCTCGTGTTTTTTAATCAAGACTGTGATTATTTCGTTGATGATCAACTAATCCACGCTCTAACCGCTGGTTCAGTGCCCGTTGTCATGGGCACTGATAAACTTGACGAGTTCCTTCCCGGGAATCTTGAAACCTCTGTCATTAAGGTCCGGGACTTCAAGAGTCCACGTCATTTGGCTGATTACCTAAGACAGCTTAGCAACAACGAGACTGAATACAGCCAATTTCTGGCTTGGAAGTGGAAAGGATTCGGTAACATTACAGGAACTCCTATTGGATATCTCTGGGAACCAGACTACCCGATGTACTGCCAAATCTGCGTTGCAATCTCAGAAGGAAGGGGGCATACAGACGGGTTACAACCATTGCAATGTCAACCAAGGGCTTACGAAGATTGGGGAATTATTCCGGGAGCTTAAAGGACAATGTCTTTTCTCTTTTCGAAACTTTACAGAAATCATTCCTGGTGACTTTTGCTTATTCACGCAACATCCACATCCAGCGAATCTGATTTGAAGATATCAAATGAACCCTGGCAGGAACAGCGATCCATAGTCAAATTTTATATTATCACTGGCACTTTAACTTGAACTCTTTGTACTATTACACTGTTTACACTATTTACTAGTTAATCATACCACACATCTAACGAAGGCTAAATGAAAACGATAATATAATACAGCCGAAAAAAAGAATTGCGTGCGCAGCACAGGCGGCCCAAATTCATAATTTGAATGCTCAGTTAATGTAACGATTTGTAGGGTTTGTATGGGAAACGTGAAATGCCGAAGAAAATGTGTTAATTCTTGTTTCCAGCGACGAAAATCAATAAAGTAAAGTTACTTTTGCTGCAACTTGTGTCCTGGTGTCAATTTGAGGCGTTCTGGGCTGGTTTTGAAATTTGCTCCTATCCTTCATTAAAAGATAACAAGGCTGGAGACTCGGAACCTCTGAAGCCAGTGATCACTCAGCGCTCGAGGACGATTTAATCGGAAAAATCGGCTCAATTCGGCCTTTTGTTTACTCTCACGTGAAGATCGATAACAAACGATATAGCATAAGGGCCCAGAGTCCGAAAACAATGTCCACATGCTTTGAGAACAAGCCAGTTTTCGCGAAGAAGCGGTTGAAAGCTCCGGCTTAGCAGCCTGGCTTGGTGACAATTTCACTTCTCTCTAGGGGTAGATATCCGAGACAAACTTTGTTTGTTTGTTTGATCTCGGATACCTGCCCCTAGAGAGAAGTGAAATTGCCACCAAGCCAGGCTGCTAAGCCGGAGCTTTCAACGGCTTCTTGAAAACTGAGCAATGAGCATCCGAATTATGAGTTTGGGCTGCCTGTGTGCCCAGTGACCATAGTAGCCATTGGCTTTCGAGATAATCACCGCCATGTTCAAGCTAGATGCGCCTACAAACAAGAACGGGCAATGCAAGTACACAATTATGTAGTGACATTACCGGACTACTAGCGACGTTATTTACATCAATGCGTCATTATTACATACATTAAGTGCTTGTTATATATTTAGACTTTCACTCAACAAAACGAGCACTGTATTCGGCGCGCGGGCAACAACTGCGCAATTGTATCCCGGTCGGGATACATTTGAATTTGATCAGCGGCACGTGACCATGAATCAACCAATCACAGTGCTCGTTTTGTTGATTGAAAGTCTAGGTATATAACAATGTCCAATGTTTTAACTAGACTTTATCATCTTTTTTTAGTTCTGTGGTCTTAAATTTATCGTGACAATTGATCGTGACAAAACGTAGGGTAAATAGTTTCTTTCAGTGTTAAATAAAGGTTATTATTATTATTATTATTATTATTATTATTATTATTATTATTATTATTATTATTATTATTAACTAGATTTGGGTGTGTAGCAAGTACTGCTTATACTACTACTTGAATTAAGAGCCTGCATGGAAGATCTTTGGTCTTGGACATGGGACAGTTTATATCCTTCTATACTCCTCAGGTACCACGCAAATAGGATTGAGAGTTAAAGTAAATAGTTGAACACAAAAAGAATCCCCTTGTAGAATTCCTCTGTTAACTTTGATTGGACCAATGGTTTCTTTACCTTTGTTGGTAGTTACTCCAAGGTTGATGTTCCGTGCTTTCATTATAGACTTACTAAGATAGAAGAGATCCTCAATTCTCTTCAATTCTCTTCAATTCTCAGGTCTGTTCGGTACATTGTTTCCGAGTTATTTGCCGAAGCATTTTACACTACTTACTATAGTTTTGTATGGAGCCGCCATGTTGATGGACCTCCGTGGTCCACCAACATGACGGCTGGTAATTAACGAAAACGTCTGGAGTTCACTTTTCGATGAAAGCGCTTACATTCGCTCTTGAGATAACATACTCACGATTATGATTTTAGAATTTGATGACGTGACTATGAAAACCATCTATACGGGTCAAAATGCTAGAAAAAATGTACGCGCGACACAAAATTTAATTAAAGGGCGCGCTCGCAACAATTTGTGACGTTTACACGAAAAAACAAAGTATCAATAAGGCGTTCTCAACTAATCATTACCCTGCCTGTTTTTTTGCCCCATTTTTGGTTTATCTTAATCAGAGAGTAGTTTGTCGTGTAGATATCAACAATTTTTGATATATGAAAGTCAATAAACCACCATGCTAAATGGCCGTTTATATACACAAAACTCAGTGTTTTCTTTCAGTTACCTCTACACCAGCGGGAGATCTCTTACTTAGAAATGCGAAACACAAGTATGCTTTAAGACCCTCTTGAGTGCACACTGACACAGTCCCAGTTTTAAAAATTGTGAGTCCGTAAGCAGTCCGTGATCCCTGAGCAGACCCTGATCATGAGTTCTTTGATACCGCATAATCGAACAGAAACAGCACTTGTCAGTGGAATCACATTGGTGAACTTCGCTATACTCTGGCTAGCCCAACCACAGGGAGCATACACAAGTGACGGAACTGAATAAAACGTTAAGCGCTTAGAAATTATAAGTCTGCCCTTCTTCTGTCTCTTTTTTTTTTTTCGAACGGATGGTTGACGCGATACTACTGCACACGCACAGCTTTCTGTGCGAGCTAATTATGTACCACTGAATCAACCATCCGTTCGGAAAAAAAATAAATAAAAATAAAAAGGACAGACTCAAATTTATAAGCTTAATATGTTATTCAATTCCGTCACTACTGTGTGACCCACCCAGACAGCGTCACTGAATGCTGAGTTGAAGGCCGTATGTTTAAATTCTACCAGAAGTCCATAACCCAGAAGTCTCGATCTGTCCTCATTCGACCTTGGCCCTTCAGTTTACGGTATTGTCAAAATTTAGAATAGAGATCCCCCCAAATAATGGCCAATCAGATTGGGCCTGATAGCCACAACGCGTCTCGTTAGTCCGCAACCAAGAGCCGCATGAGGCATTGCTTGTGCTAAATGCAAATCATGGTACGAATCTAGCAGCAGCCGTTCTAAAAATAGATAATACCGTAAACTGATGGGCTGCATTCCATTCCAGATCGAGACTTCTGGGTCATGGACTTCTGATTAGAATGCACCCGGAGTCCTAAAATAACTTAAGAGAACGTGATGCCTTTGCCGTTGACAACTGCAAATGGTAAGGCTTTGTAGTTTACGAGGATAAGGACGATAAATTGTACACTACACCTTCCAGCTTAAAAAACGAGCACGTCCCGGGGGGGGGGGGTGGGGGTCCTTGTTCCCTTGTTTCCTTTAAAAATCTGCTTGTGTTCCTGAAAATAATTCCGAGCTTTTCCCCAGCGTTTTGATCCCTGAAATAGTTTGTGTTCCCTTGTTCGCTGAGATGGTACGCCTTTGTTCCCTTGTTCCCCAGTTTAAATTAGTCATGTTCCCTTGTTCCCCAAAAACCCCTGGGAGGGGCTCAAAAATACATCACTTCCCTCCCTCACCATCCGTCACCGCCATGCCGCGTCCCACCCCCCACCTCCTCTTCCCGTTCTTTCACTCGTCTCCCTCACAAATGTCCTGCTAGCAGCGCTGCGGAACATTTCTCCTCATTCAAGAGTTGCAGTGAAGTGGGATGATTGAGCGATGCTGAACTGAAAATTATACGAGGTAACTGATTTTACGGTTTCAGTTCCCCGGCTCTAGCCGCATTCAACATGTTTCGTCGTCAACTGTCCTTAGTGCTGATAGCTTTAGTATTGAAATTTAGCAACACAACAATGGCAGAAGTATCTTTGTCTCCCAAAACATGGCCGCAAGGAGAGTTCGATCGATTGGAGAGAATGTCTCTAAACCGCTACGAGCGACCTAAACCACTGGCAGTAAGTGAGGGCAAAGGACTTGTAGCGGGGACGACTGTCCCCTTCGCCGTGCATTCTGGAATGGACGCGCTGAGAAAGGGAGGCAATGCCATGGATGCCTGTTTGGCAACTGCTCTTGCAGGTAATGGAGCAAAATTTGAATGTATTATGGTCGAATAAGAATCGATAAAATACACGGTTGAAACTATGAGCCCTCATGGACCTTCTTACAGTGTGACCTCAATATCAAAACTTTCAAAGGGTCCTATCTAATGATTATGGGCAGATTGTGTTCCACGGCGCAGCCATGCTTTGTGACATTTGAGGGGAAGTTGTTTGTAAGTTATTTTGCTTCCTTTATTCAATAACATAAAAAAGATTTACTATGTTTCGTGTTTGAGACGATCATTATACTAAGCCTATCGATGGCGATCTATCAATTCATTTCCAGCGCGCTCGTGGAATAATTGTTCAAGATTGTATCTTGTTTGTTGACCTTCGACTAATAGCGGCAGCTGTATCTTTTGATCCTTCAGAGGTCACCCTGGCAACAGGCTCTTACGTTTCGTACGCTGGTGTCACGCAGATCCTTTACTATGAGAAATCTTCCAATAGGGTGTATAGTGTAAATGGAGGATGGAACACCCCTCTGCACGGAGACCCGACCCAGATCCCCAAGGTCCACACATCAGGGCACAATGGTGCGTCGGTTCTCGTCCCAGGCTTCATTTCAGGAGTAGTCGACGCAGCGGAAAAATTTGCCAAGTTTCCCTTGAGGACCTTGTTTGAGCCAGCGTTATATTTCGCTGAAAATGGTTTCAAAATGCCCAATGGCTTAGCAACGTCGATAGCACAATACTACAATGAAATAACACTTCTAAGGACTACACAAGGTAAAAAAATATTTTCATTTAAGGCTGCCGAACTAGCAGTGATTAGGTGCCTACAACTAGTTAGTTATGGGCTCTTAACCAGTGGTGTGCTGTAAGGGGCGTGCATTTGACCGACAGCAGGCAGCTGAGGCAAGAAGCACATTTCTCAACTGGTCCTCTACGAAATGGGACTCTCTCTCTCTCTCTCTCTCTCTCTCTCTCTCTCTCTCTCTCTCTCTCCCTCTCCCTTTCTCTCTCTCTCTCTATCTCTCTCTCTTTCTCGCAGAAAAAGTGCCCACGAAAAACTAAGTCTATGCTCAGTGGAAAAGAGGTCGTTTCCTTATTACGGGTACTTTGCAGTCAAGTTGAGGTCATTCATTTATATTTTTACTGTATTATTGTTATTATTATTATTATTATTATTATTATTATTGTTGTTGTTGTTGTTGTTATTGTTGTTCAGGTAGAATGATCTTCACCAATCCCAATACGAAAAAACCGTACGCTTACAGCGAGCAGTTCAAGCAGCCCGAGCTGGCCGAGTTTATACGGAATGTCGCAGCCAGTGGAAAAGACTACTTCTACAACGGAACCTGGGCCGAAGAAATGACATCGCTTGTTAAAGAACAGAAAGGATTTATTACAATAGATGACATGCGTAGATACCAAACAACATGGGAGACCCCATTAAACACGTCATATAATCGTCACGATGTCTTCGTGTCTGGTAATGACTGGGGCGGAGTAGAATTGGTCGAAAAATTACGTCTCATGGAATTGGCGGGAATAGGTCAGACACAAGGTTCTAATTACCTTACGAATGCATCGGAATTTTTCTGGTTGGCATCAATTTCTCGATTCAGTTTCTTCGTTTCTACCTTTTTGCATAGCAATCCGCGTGGGTTATCGATACTGAAAGAGAAGTTTGACCTCGATTTTTCCAATCGTATTTCCAGAGACTCTGCTAGGGCAGTCTGGGAGAGGATTGGTTCTTCTGAGAAAATGAAGGGCGTTAATCAAATAATGAAAAGACTCCTCGGTGGGACGGAAAGTATCCATGGTTCAGATGCCATAGTTGCAGCTGATAAAGAAGGGAACGTCTGCACGATGATTCACACCATTAACAGTCAGATGTGGGGAACAGGCTTGTTTATTGGTGGTATTGCTTTGCCGCATTCCGGTGCTATATTCAAGTACTATGTCATGCACACAGACCCTGGAGGAAGACTTCCAACGGCTCTTCAACCTGTTATTGCGTTTGAAATTTCCGATGACCCATCAAAACCTCGCCGTCCCGTGATGGCTCTTGCAGTTGTTGGTTCATCGTATCCAATAGTCGTTCCTCAGTATGTAACAAATCTTTTGGACAGCAAAATGACCCCCAAAGAAGCCATGGAGGCTCCCACGTTCTTACTACCGAGTTTTTCAGATTTTTTCCAAGCCGTTCCAATTGAGGAGTTTTCAGTTGACGAGAAAGTGTTGAGTGAGGTTCGTGACATGGGGCAAGGCGTGACTGAGTTAGAGTACTTAAAGGCGTGTGGACCAATTGGCCTCGGTGTGGCGCTCACGTTTGATGAAAATGGGGTTATGTATGGATGCACCCACCCTCTCAGGAGGGGACTTGCGGAAGGCGTTTGAATCTGGAAGGAAGTCCAACAGATTAAAGCTGAAAACATTATTCGGATATTGTGATGACAGAACTTGATTTTTACTTTGTATGGGTGTATAGTGGAGTTTGCTAGACGGGTATTTTCTCATCTTTAAATACCACGTATTTTACCAATGCATGTGTGTTTAGGCTTGGGAAGTGAAAAAGATGAAATACTATTGCACCATTGCATTGTAAGAGAGGAATACCTTTTCTTCATCTTCTTTTAGGAATTTTCCAGTGTTAATGAACGAAAAGCTCATGTCCCATTTACATCCCAATCCTTATTTCCGGAAATTTTTGTTTCATGTAAGGGGTAAACAACCAAATAATCAGATAGATAGTTGACTGGGCGCTAGCAAAGAGCTAAGAGTAAATCTCGTTTCACAAGTTAGGGGTGGGTAAGGGGCTATGAGGTGAGTGACTGGGGAGGCATACAGCATGTTCCTGCGTTACTCGTTTATTTAACAATTTAAGCTCACTGCAAACAGTTATCGCGTTTTCTTCTTGTGATCAGGATCTGTACACCGCTCCAGTGACCAGATCGCGCTTCATTTTTTCGCGCACCGACTTTCGCGACACAAGGAGCAAGGACACCACAATGACAAACATTTTGCTCTTTTGGATACGCCGTTTAGAGGATGAAAACAAGCAGATAACCCTGCTTTGCACAACACACCTTTATATGACACTCACAATATCACGTGGATTCAAAAGTCAGATGATTGTGTTTTAGAGCTTCGTGCTGTGATGGCCTGAGAACATGATACCTCAGTTGAAAGCCCATATGTTTCTCAGCTGGACTGGGGCAGCATCTGTTTTCCTGTTAATTTTTAGCTGTATATCGCCTAAGCAGACGAGGGCTTTATTGAAATTGTCACAGCAAACCTTCACCGCCGAAGCGAAATTATCATCAAGTTTGCCTAGACTTCAACGTTTCTACCCGACTCTATATAAACAAACTCCGTGACTTCCCCTTGTTTTGCTTGTGATCCCAATAAGTGCGTGATGAAAGACCGAAACCAATAAATATCTCAACACTGTGAAAAGTGCACAAAATGACTCGTAAGAAAAGTATGTTTTTTACAACTGCTTTATTGTCCCAAACCCTACTCCTTGACACACTAATCCAATATAATAACAAGGTATAGCTCACTTACGCACGTACGTGTCCCCAGAAGACAAAGAATGTATGTTTATTTCACACATCTTCAACGGAGAAAAGAGTCCTTGATAATAAATCTGCAGGTTTGACATTTTTTTCCCTTTATGTTGCTTTGATTTCATGACAGAAATACAATAATGAAAAAAAAAATGCAGTCATTAAACCTCTCATCAGTGGTTGACATATAGTGGTGTTTTGTCATGTTTTGATTTATGAAAGTGTTCCGAACCCTTGGAAAACGTTGGAAATTGAATTTCCGATCTCCTAAATACAAAACGTGCTTGGTGGCATGCCCACAGACACTCTTGCGGCTTGCGCCGGCCGAACCGATGAACATTTTCAACTTTGCCATCCATGAAAAATACACGGCGCTACGCCCCTGAATTTTAGAGTCACTGGTAGGGAGGGGCAGGACGCACTACTCGATGGATGCAACGTACTTACAAAAGGATGGCCGTTATTTACACATTTGTGGGAAATTGGAAGTTGCGTTATCTGAACATCTTGGAGTTGATTGCCAAGGAGTGTAATCATGAATCGAAGTAATTTACGAAGTGGTTTTACCAGCCAATCAAAACGCAAAGCAAGTAAAGGCAGCCGATGCCAGGAGCGGGAAAACGAGAGTGACTAAACAATTAGTTTACATTTTCACGTGATTGGTTGAAAACGTTGGCGTAAGTTTTATGATCTCGCAATATGATAGAGCAAACCAAAGCAATTGCTTAACTACTTTCGACACTCAATTGAAAACCGCTCACTAAAAAGCCCATTCAGTACAGTCACGAAAATGTGAGCCCTTCACAAAATAACCCCCTGGCAGCGTCTAGTAGGTGTGATTAAATTCATCGCAACACGATACGTCATCACAACAACAATGCGCAACATTGACTGCCTTAGACTGTTATGTGTACTAATTCCACGTTAAGGAATGAGGGAGTAGTACTACTTCCGGAGAACATGTAGTTACTGCACGTTTCGACTCACAAGTAAAGCTGACTCCCCTTTTTCCTTGTGCCTGTCTTCTCCATTGCTAAATTTGTTGTTTTTGCTAGATTTGAGGCGTTTTTAACCACCTTTTCGCCGTCCTATTGAAACTCTTTGATACTTTTGCTATATTTGCTAAATTTGCGTCTTGTCGAGGGGTCTCTTGACCTTTTTCCTTTACCACTTTACAACTGGGCCAACTTTGGGGATTTTGTCAGTTCTGTCATGATCAAATACTTAAGAGACCAGACTATTTCTCCTTTACCCTGTCTTTTCCGCCGCTTAATTTGTCCATGTTATACTTGCGCTTTTTGTGAACCACCTCTACGCCTTTGCATTTAAAATTCTTGTTATTTTTGCTTAATTTTTTCTGCGTTTGTCAATATATTCTACTCACTTGTGACGTAATATAACACGAACTCGCGAGTAGCCAGTGGCCCGTTTCTCGAAAGCTCCCGGAACTTTTCGGGCGAATTTCGGGTGCCATGCGCAATTCCCTCCGTATTTTGAATAGGAAGACGTTTTAAGCCGTAAAACTTTACTCACTGGTTTTTTCTTTCCTATCTTGACAGCAGACCGGATTTTCAGAACAAGTTGATCATGGTTTTAACAGTCGCTTTTCGGGACCGTGAAGTTTTCGGGACTTTCGAGAAACGGGGTCCAGATAGCTCCCAGTTACCTTTGATAGCTCAGTTGGTAGAACAGTCTGTGCCGCGATCGAACGGCCATAGGTGCAACCCCAGTTCAAACTTGGATATTTTTTTTCCCCTCCAAGAGCCCGTTTCTCGAAAGTCCCGAAAAGTTTACGGGCCCGAAAAGCAACTTGCAAAAACTGCGATCCGCTCATTCTGAATATCTAGTCTTTTAGCATGATTTCAAGACAAGAGAGAGCAAACTTTGTAATTGCGAAATTTTGTGCCTTAAAACGTCTTTCGTTTCAAGATACGGAGGGAATTATGGCTCCCGAAATATGCTCGAAAAGTTTCGGGGCTTACGAGAAACGGGCCCCAAGCTTCTTTGCTGCTGCTTAAGCTAAATCATTAACTGTAATGAACCCACTTAAAATCATTATTTTGTCACTCTTGTTAAAGTTCCTAGTTTTGTTTCCACATTCCTGCAAGGAAAGTTTGCCAATGTTTTCAACCTCGGATCGACCAATCTCACCTACGGACCGTAAGCTCACCGCTTGCCCCTACCGTGTAGTACTATAAGTTCCTTTCAGGAATCAGATGCAGTTCACGGAGAGTCTATTACTTTTTCGACGGTCCGTATCACTAGCCTTGCCGTAAGGACGAAATGAACGGGCTGCAAGAAAGGTTTCACGGGCCGTTAGGAGCGGTACTGACCGTATAGACCAGTCCTAAATTGTAATGAACGGCCCGCACCAGTGCGGCAGAGTATTGGACATGACTGGAGGCATGTTCTTGCGTTGCACCTTTATTTAATTGTTTAATCTCACTACAAGCAGTTCTTATACAGCCATAGCGTTTCTTCTAGTCAGGGACTGTTCACCGCTTTAACGATCAGAAAAACGGAACTAGGTGTATTTCTTTGTCAGCAGCATCTTTGCAACTTTCTGGCGGAACGAAAGTTTCAGGATCCACGCCAAGCTCCACGTTGAAAAAGCTAAAAGAAATAAAATGGTCAAGAAACATAAGGCTGGCTGCACACATGGTGGTGCGCGCGCGCGCGCGCGTGTGTGTGTATGTGTGTTTCTTATACAGGAAGACTGTGCATTCAATCATCGCTCAGTGGGAACTTGGCTTGACCTTTCTCTATATGGTAAATTGACTTATCTTGTATTTAATGCTGTACCTGGTTTTGATGTACCCATATTTCTTGCTGAGGAGACCTTCAGCAATGGGAACGCATTCTTTTTCGGTGACCGTCGCATAGTAGGAATCTGAAAGATTAATGAATCGTCACTTCACCATCATCAGCCCTTAACTGTTCTTGTGTGTCTTCAAAGATATATGAAGAAAAGAAGGAACAAAGGAATGACGGACGGTCCGAAAGAGCGAAGAAAGGACCGACGGAAAAACGGACGGAAAAACGGACGGAAAAACGGACGGAAACACGGATGGATGGATGGATGGATGGATGGACGGACGGACGGACGGACGGACGGACGAACGAACGAACGGGCGGATGGACGAACGAACGGGCGGATGGACGGACGGGCGGATGGACGGATGGGCGGATGGAAGGAAGAAAGGATGGACGGACAGAAGGAGGGAGGGAGGAAGGGATGAATACGTGTATAAGATTCTTTTATCTACGCTTCAAAGCTTTTTGAAATCATCAGTTGTCATCTGCCTGATGTTCATGGTTATGCAGACGATACACAGCTGTACTTATCGTTTAAGCCTGATTCACATGCGATCCAGGATAAGGCAGTTACTGCAATGCCAATGTCAATGGATATTGCTGGATCGGCTCAAGCTTAATGATGATAAGACTAAATATCTACCCGTCGGCACTAGACAACGGTTGGATAAAGTATGTGATGAGCCCCTTGCTGTGGCGGGGTGATCATCTGATTGCTCCCCGCCAAGAAGTCGAGAATTTGGGGCTGTTGGTTTGACCAGCAGTTCAGTATGGTTACAAACATCAATAAAATATGTAGTGCTTCTTATTTTTATTGACCTAATATTAGGTGTATAAGGAAATTTTAATCAGCTGAATCTAAGAAATTATTATTAGTACGTATATGCATTGGTCACGAGTAGGATAGATTATTGCAACAGTTTGTTATATGGTCTGCCACACGGTCAACTGTCAAAGTTACCACGTGTTCAAAATACTGCCGCACGCCTTATTTGTAATACCTCACGCTTTGATCATGTTTGACCAGTGCTTTTCCAACTTCACTGGCTGCCTGTGCACTTTAGATTAATTGTTAAGGTTTTAGTCATCACTTATGAGGCGATCTATGGTATGACACCAACATATATTGGCGCTCTTAAGGCTGGTTCACACGAGCAACGCAAACGCAAACGCAAATGCAAGCGCAAGCGCAAGCAAACATACGTGTGAACTACCACAACGCAAACGCAAGCGCAAGCGCCAACGCAAGAAATGGAAAATTTTTCATTTCCTTGCGCTTGCATTTGCGCTTGCGTTTTCATTTCACACGTGTGAACCGGGGCAACGCAAACGCAAACGCAAGCGCAAGATGAACAACACTCGTTCCATGCCTTCGTCCGCCATATTTTATCTCGTTCCCAGAGTCCTCGCTTCTCGACTGCTGTTCTAAGGTGACGCGGACTCTGGGAACAAGATTGCCGCCATCTTGGGGTACTGAAATGCGCGTGCGTATCTCATTCCGCTTGCGTTTGCGTTCGACGTGTGAACGTCTCTTGCGCTTGCGCTTGCATTTGCGTTACCGATTGCGTTGCTCGTGTGAACCAGGCTTTATTACTACTTAATTTAAGTCTAGCTACTCGCTCAGATCTAATAACGAGCTCTTACTAGAACATCCAAGAGTGCGAAACTAGAAAACGTTGGGGGACCGAGCCTTCTGTTGCTCTGTGCGGCCGCCCCCAAACTGCGGAACGCCTTACCTGACACATTGCGTGGAATAACATCGGCGGACTCATTCAAGGTTCATTCAAAGACTTGTCTATTTCAAGACGCTTTAAGGATTTCCTATAGTCACGGATTGCATACATAGATAAACGCTTCCAATGCATTTGTTTAATTTACCAATAATATCTATTTTTTAACTAGTATTAGTTGATGGTAACGCGCCGGCGATTATATTTTAATGTAGTTTGCTCGATAGAAATGAATAAATCATTGTCATTATTATAAATTACATATCTGCAGATTTTTTTGAGTTAATTAGTTAACTGTGTTTGTTGTCACTGGCTAGAGAAATCACTCCGGTTTTCATTTCCGACCCCACGGCTTGTCCACCCACACACATACACAAACACACCCCTAGCTCACCTCCGGCAGGTGTCTTTCCGGCCCAGACGACAACATCTACACCGATTCCTGGCAAAGCATTTGAGCCAATAGTTAGGTCTCTCATGGCAGTCGCGTTATCAGGTATCTTAAACTTGCGGAATGGCTCAAGGAGATCTTTCTTTAAGCATTCTTGGGTCTCATTTTCAATCTGGTACAACGTTTTCTTAAAGTGTAAAAAAAAAACAGAAATAAAAATACACAGGTATGAAACAGGTGAGTCAAACTTAAAACTGGGCGAAATCGGGTTTTGTTTTGACCCTAGCTTTGTATCACCCACAGAATAGGGAGCTGAAGTAGGGCGCTTTTAGACGATCATGGTGCGTCAACCGGAAGTGGACTTTTCGTATTCTTGGCACTGGTTTCGCCCAAATTTTCTGCCTAATCGTCCCTCTAAGATTAAAAACGCTGAGCAGAACAGATGTGGCGGCGTCAAGGCTTCACTTCCGGTTGACTTAAGTTGCTC
>BLFK01001130.1:4313180-4315680 GCA_014634185.1 Astreopora myriophthalma | reverse complement strand
TTGGTATAAACGGGGTTCAAGGGTTCAAATTTCGAAAGAGAAAGAAAAATTCGACGTCGTGTGCTGAGGCTCACCCCACAGCGCTTATTTTGGTCATTCAGTTGGACTTTGTCTTTTATCAGAGGACGTTAAAGAAATGTTCCAAATTGCAAAACGCACGAGCAGAGCGTGCAAAAGGATTATTTTAAGGAATTAACCCTTTTGTTTTGTGGCGTTCCAGCTCCTGTCTTCGTGGCTAAATTAAAAAGTTCCTTTTTTATCCCTATATATAGCAAGGGGTGACGTGTACGTGAACGTCGGGAGATGATAAAAGCTTTGCTGTAATTTTTCCAGGAATGAACCTCAAGTTTCCATTTCTTTTTCTAAGCTTAAACAGTAAAACAGTTCAAGCATGAGAATGTTGATAATCCAGAAAGTGATGCAGGCATTCTCGGAGGGAAAAATCCGAGTGCCTTTCCGATTACTAGTTCGGATGCCCTGATGGGAAACTCGTGGAAACTGGGCCATTAAACTGGGTTCCACGGACGAACATCCTGCATGCATGCTGCTGGGATTTGAATGTCGGTCGGCGGTATAGTTCAGCTGTTTACCTAAGGACTCTAGCTTGCCGTGAGCACTTAAGCAAATCGGCATATCCAAAGCGGCCCTCTTGTTAAAGAGATGGCCGTAACTAAAACAAATAACAAAGGAGTAGAACGAAGTGTTTACCGCATGGTTTAGGGTCCTGTGCGTTGACCAGCGCCACAAGAAGTAAGGATACCACGACTGCAAACATTGTGCTCTCAGTTTTGGATGAAGATGTTGGGTTGGAGGACGATCACACGGATATATCCAGAATCCCTGCTTTGCACAAGCAATATGCGCACAAGGTGAAACCTTCAAGTTTATGTAACACTCATGTGTCAGGCGAAAATCAGGTGATGCTTTCAGAGCTGCCTGATTACGGTAACCTAATACCTCAATCAAGGTGCCAAGTTCACCACTCCCACGACCCATCGCACCACCATTTGTTTCCATTCCCAGTGACAAGTGTTATTGCATAAGAAGAGGAGGAAAACAGAAAAAAAATCCTCCATTAACACTGAATTGCCTAGCATAAACTTTATGATAAAGTAGCCTAATTTTCTGCAAACAAAGGTATCAAAGCAAGTAAAAAGAAGATGCATTTTTTTATCCTTCAGAGAATCGAAACTGAGAATATTTATTTTTAATGATGTCGTTTATTAACGTTTTTCTTATTGTGTCATATGCATCATACGCGAGGAGGACTGAAAAAATCGTTCATTTGAATCGTAGTACTCACGGGTTCTTAGGTGCTCGCGAAGTTTAGGAGTGAATTGTCTTCCTAAACTTTTTATTTATCCTATTTTATTTATTTATTTATTTATAAAAACGTCTAATTTAATAGCAGAGGCTGAAAGTTCTTTTGCAGCGATTTAAGCCTGAAAACGTTCTTATGGTGTTTTTAAGGTTACATGGATATAATATTTCGAATTAATCAATGCGGACGTGACCAGGAAACCTATCGAAGTTGATTGTTGTGATGTGGTATCAAGTTGCTTCTCCCTAAGTACATTTGGTACTACGGTTTTAGACTTATATCACCTTTATTTGTACTATTACTATTCTTTAACAAAAAGGTTAACATATGATCAAAATAGAAACGTTCTTAACTGACGCGCAGCCCGAGGTATGTTCTTAGAATGTTCTTAAAATTTTGGTTAATCTAAGCCTCAACGTTCTCATAAAGAATTAACTGTTTTTAAACTTTGCACACTGGATATTTTCGGACGTTTGCGTAAGCAAAAAACAAAGTGTATTCATGTTGATATGTTGTGATTGCTAGCGCCTATTTCCGTGGCAGCATCTCCGTCTTCCCGTTTATCCATACACCCCGTAACCAGAGAAGGGCCTTATTTAAGTCTTCACTGCAAACATTCACCGTCAAAGCTAAATTATCATCTAGTTTGTCAAAGGTTCGACGTGTCTGAAATCGTGATTTTACGCATGTTTTCCAATAGGTTCTAATACGTGACAGATGAAAGACGGAAACCGGTCATATCTCAACATGATATGCCAATTATCATTTTCAGAGGCTTATGTTCCTGTGACAACGTCATCGTTCCATCGAAGACGCAGAACCAAGAGCAATGAGAAATAAAAGAGTGAAATACATCAGTTATCAATTGAGTGTTGAAAGTAATTAGGCAATCGCTTCGATTCTGCTTTGGTTTACTCTCTGAGACCGGTGCGTGATGTTTGTCAGTTTCCGGATAAACCGGAAACCAAGCTTACACCTAAACGAGGCTCCAGTTGAATGAGGAAAAAAAATGGCCATCGGTCAAAGAGGTTTTCTTTCGTTGATCCTCCTTTTAGTTATTTTATCGTCGTCTTGGCTTATCGCCGTTTTGTTAGACTATTACACAGGACATGGTAAACCACTTAAGCCTCATAAAAAGACGAATACTGCGCCATTTCCAAACGGCAAGATGGAAAATCT
>BLFK01001130.1:4290680-4310680 GCA_014634185.1 Astreopora myriophthalma | reverse complement strand
AATCAAAAAAGCTTATTTCTCTGTTTTTAGTACTTGCTTGATAGCTGTGGCTATAACAGCCAAGTTATATGCTAAAATCAAATAAATTTCATGAGTTTTTGGTAAACAGCAAATTTCAGCCCGATGTTTGCCATTTGCCGTAAATGCAATGCGCTCATTTAATAGGGAGCTTTAGCAACGAGGATGGCAGTGGCAACGGGAATGTCACAAAACAGTAGGTTTAATTAGTAAAAACATTTATTATTGCTCTGCACACCCTGCATGTGCGTTTTACATTTTGATACATTTCCTTGCCATCCTCTCCAAAACAACAATGTCAAATGACCAAAATCAGTGGCTTTGGGAGAATGTCAGCATTCGACATTGAATTTTTTCGATCTCTCTCCAAACGTAAATGCCGTTTATACCAGTTTCATTGTTGGATAGCAGAGACAAATTTTGCATTTTAAATGAGTTGAAATAATTGCGAAATGATTACAATGACGTGAATTCCTATTTTGAATCGACCTTCTCATTGCCATTAATGTTGCCCTCCTTGTTTTTAAAGGTCCCTTTTCGATCGACTGCTGTCGGTGGCAGTGTGACTGGTGTCAGTGCAACCAAGCACCTATCCCATAATACATGTTGATTATAGAATGCCTATTGTAGACCGCGTATTGGTTGTCATTGATTTTAGACTGCTTACTTGTTATAGTTGGTGTCTGACCTGACATCTATTCCATAGTGTGTATACCACAACAGCAAAATGCTGATTTTAGAACAATCTACATGTACACACCATAGCGGCAAGATGTTGATTTCAGAATATTTTATTAAAGTTGATGTCAACCAGGCCTCTATTTTATACTGTAATCAGTAAACGGTATTTTAAAGTCTACACCACAATTGGCAAATGTTAAGTTCAAATGTTTACAGTTAGTGTTAAACATGTGTAGGAGTTATAGTTTATCCTTGAACAGAAAAATGTTGATACTAAAATGATTACAGTACATGTGAACCGAACATTTGTTTTGTAGTTCCATTAAACAGTTTTTGTCTTGACGTGTTCTGTGCAGTCTGTTGAATACTTCCAACCATTGCCATAATATGATAAGTCAGAAATCAAAAGCATGTCCTTCAATTCTGATTTTGTTCACTATTCTATACTACTTCAACAATAACAGAACTGCAAAATTTGTTCACAAATGTGTACAAACAGCTGGTACAAGACAACACAAAGTTCAAAAGGTGTACACTTTTATTTTTACAATATTTAATTCCTTTCTTTTAAATGTGTTTTCCTTTTCTTAATTGCCACAAAACTAGTGCAATTTACAAATAAAGTTGAAAAGTTGAAGTTGCTCATTTACCATTTTTTGCTGTTTTTCTATGTTGTACAATGCCCTCTGTGAAAAAAAGCATACTTGGGAGGTTTGCTAAGCACTCAAGAAGCTAGAGTCTTACGCTAGACTCGTACGCTTCTTTCGTGCTTGGAAACCTCCCGCGTGCATTCATAACTCAATAGTGCATGCTATGGCGTTTACCATTTGTTAATTATACTTACCGGTAGTCAGAATTAGACTATCTGTTTCAAAGTCTAGTTATCCCTAATTTCACCTTTGGTCTATCAGTCTACGGTGCTGTTAATGTGGAGCTTATGACTTTACATTGTTTTCTGGACCCGTGTTACAAGCGGAGATACATATCTAAGGCAGTTAACATCTATGATCTATTAGAAAAACAAGATAGGAAAATATTCGACATGGTAAAACATCAAGAGAAACAATTCCTCTGAGAAACCTTATGCCTAAACTGAAGGTTACAGAGTATGACCTGAGGCACAAATCTAGTCAGCGGCCAAAATTAAACATGGATCGAGTGAAGAACTCCTATTTTGATTGCCTAATTTTTAAATATGACCTACATGTAGCTTTGTAACTGGTATTTTGTAAATGTTAAAAAATAGTTAGCTCTCTAATTATCATGTACAATGTAACTTAATTTTAATTGAGAGTTTTGTAACATAAGATATGTAGTTTTTAACTTATGATTTAATAAAGACTACTACTACCACTACTACTATTAATATCACTACCATTACCACTAGCACTATCACTACCACCACCACCACGATGAAAAAAAAAATAGGAAGGCAACCAATTTTTAGACATTGGTCTGCCTGTGGCATCCCACGTAATTATAATTGAAAACAGTAAATAAATAAAGGAGGGAAAAAGCTCTTATGTACGTGTACTTATGATTATTGTTCTATTTTTTTTTAGATATCGGACATTCACATCAGCAAATACCGTGAGCTTGGAAGAGCCCAGGATCTGAGGCAGTTCTGCAGTGAGAACATTGATGTCATCGAGCCCATTGCAGTCCTGGCTACAGGTAACAGAGTCATGCAATATTTTTTTTCTGTAATTAACGCATAAATGAGCCTGGTGAAAGGGCATTCTTTCCCAAAGGCAGGTACTATTTAATAGACTGAGATAACCCACTATTAAACTCTTGGACGGAATCTTGGACAGAATGAGGATGCAGACTAATGAAGGGAAGTTATGCTGGTCATGTCATTTTTGAGATGCTCAAGGAACCTTCAAAAATATACATTTGTTTCTGTACAGAGCTCGTAACTTAGTCTACAGTGTTTGAGTTTTGTACAACTTTTTTTTTATGGTTTTCTAATAGGATATGGAGCGAATCCCCCATTTTCCTAAGTCCCCATCCCTAATACACCCCTCACAGTAATGGACCTTCATTTGATGGTAGGCTTCAGTGAGGCTCAACAACACTTACACAGGGTCATTTTAAAAGCTCCAGTGTAGCTTGTGGGAACGTTAATATATTTACATGTTAATTTTTCTGGTTGTTGTTTAATAATGTTCTAATAGGAGACTTGACCGATGCAAAGGATGCTTACAAACTAAGTTCTATGCAATACAAAGAAGAGTGGGAAATTTATCACAATGTCCTAAAAGAGACAAAAGTTGAAGAAAAAACTAAGTGGTTAGATCTGCGAGGGAATCACGGTAAGAAATTCTAATTCATAATATCAAATTTATTTGTGCTTAAAGTTCAGTCATAGGACTCACGTCTGATATCAGCATCCATTTTAAAGAGATCAACTTTCTGAGATCTTTCATTTTTTTTAACATTGTGACTGCTGGAGAAAACAACAAACCTTATTTTAAAAAAAAGGAAAACCAAAAAAAAAAGAAAGAAAAAAATAATTTAAATAAAGAGACTCAAATGAGCTGACTTAAAAGATCCTAACTATGGGAGGCATGGCAGAAATATGTCTTATTTTATTTTTGATACAGTTTCCCACAAAGTTAAGTTCATACATTACAGGAATTAGGTTGTCAAGTTGTCATGATTCAATATGAAACCTTGGGTGAAAATTTTGTGCCATTTCATATTGAATCATGACAACTCGACAACTTTATTAAATACTTTGTACATGAATATAATTATATTCATTACTGGTCAGCAGGTAGCACTAGCTAATCTGTAGGTGGATCAGTCTATAAGTATAGGTAATAGCATGAGCTGTAGTGGTATTTGGCAATAATACCGCAAGTGATATTTCAAAATTGTCCAAAATACCATGAGCCGCGAAGCGGCGAGTGGTATTTGGAGAATTTTGAAATATCACGAGGCGGTATTATTGCCAAATACCACGTACAAGTCATGCTATTATTTGTTTATAATGGAAGCTGAGAAATTTTTGCTGTAATACCTGTGCTGTTATACCATTTTTGCTGTAATACCACTATTACACAGAAATGGCGATACTATCAACCAATCAAATCTCCGAAATTTCTCGGCTTATATTATAAAGTACGTAAGTAAACATACAACAGACAAGAAAGTAGGAATTTATGTAGATAAAGAAATACAGCTAATTGCAAATTGAGTGGGTGGTCATTGATCTTTTAATGTTGGAAAGGTCCCAAGTGATGAGTAAAATTGTGTGGCATCAGCCAGTGAGAGTAAAATTTTAGAATTATGTGAGAATGCAGTGATAATTATAATTGGGGAAATTCATTCTTCATCATGGTCACATAAATTATGGTAATCAGCTATTGCAATGTGTTTGTTTACGTTTTTGTTGCTTAAATGTTGATTTCCTTTTCTCGTTTGCTTTTTGAATTATTTGATTCCTCTTCACTTCAGTTTCCTTTTTGGAAAGATTTCTCAGAAACTGCAGAACAATCTTGACTATAAAGACCCTATACTGTACATGTATCTTGATAAGGTTGGTTTGAACTGCCGACCTTCAACCCAACCTTGACTGAGAGTGGTGCACAATATCCACTAGGCTACAGTGCTAAAGTTTTGACGCTTAAACTGCAGAAAACAGGTGTAAATTCAAGAGTTATTCTTTCTTTTTTCGCATGTGACAGATGCGTTTGATGTTCCCTCATTAGCAAGTGATGAAAATTTGTTCAAGTGAGTAAATCTGAAATAATAATTTTATTGTACTATTAATATTAAGTAATTTACAATTGTTCCTGATTGGTATTTGTGCAATTGACTGTACCAAATAATACTGACAATGAGTTTTTGTGGTCGTTTGTTGTTTTGCTTTTCCCCCCTCAGAAACAGTAAAGCATACATTCATACAGATTTTTTATCTTTTACATTAACTGTGAACCAAATCCTAATGTGCTTAGTTTTTTAATATTATCATTGTCTTCTTAGATAAGTGATTATTATGTATTATGTATTTTTAGATAAGTGATTAGTGTCCCCAATAAGCTGTCTTATATTTTGTATGGCTAAATACACTTGACATTTAAAGTACTTACTCTTACTTACTTACCTGGAAATTGCAATTGGGATGTAAATGCAAAAGCTATTTTTGGTGTGCCAAACTTGAGATTTTTTGCAATTTTTTTCGGAAGTCTAAAAAGATATGCATGCCAAGATTTGAAACTCAAAATTTCTGAAAGGAGAAAGAAATTCTGTATTTGCTTTCCCCCATGCATAGTTTATCTAATATGTACATTCCAGTCACTGACTCAGTAAATTCTGACAACTTTTGCAAATTAACATGCCCATTGAAAGGTTCAGAACAAGAACGCCGTGGATGACTTTTTTAGTGCGTTTGGTCATTTTGCAAAATTGCAGCCAAATTCCCTGCAATACACGGCGATTACCCATCCTAAGTGATTGGAAGAAAACGAAACAAAAACGACCTGCATCAATTCAAGGAAACAAAAAGAATAGACAAATACTGCTATAACACTGTAATTAAATGATAATTGTATGAAAGTATACCGAATTTTAACATTAGAGCATGCAAAGAAGCAACTAAGTTTCACATTGTTTCGTTTCATTTGTTATTTTAGAGATTACTCCTCTACAGGTCCAGAGGGTTACAAAGGTTCCAAGCCGTACCAATATGTTCACCGCACTAAATACGGCTCATATGCTTTCAATGGAATTGATCTGAATCCTGACCCAGGACCAAAAAGACCGTTTAATTTCTTTGGTCATGTAGATAAGGTATAAATTACATAGTGAACATAAACGTATCAAAAAGCATAATACTGTCTAAGCCTCTCTTTTGATCAGCAACCATCTAGTACCAGGGAAACCCAGCAGATCGTTTAGGGAAATTTTCGGTTCGGAAGGCCTTTAACCTCCCCCGGTTTTCTAATTAACAATTAGACCCGTAGCCCGCAAGGGCTACGGATCAATAGCCCATGAGGCGAAGCCGAATGGGCTATTGACCCGTGGCCCTTAAGGGCGAAGGGTCTAATTGTTTTAGTATCACCCAACTAGTCGGACAGAAAAGGCAATAATAAAGTTAGCAAATGCAAGTTGAAGAAATATTTATTTGGGAATAAATCGAAAGAAAGCGTCACGCTTTTCGCTACTCGAGGACTATTACTAATAGTCCTCTAGTAACGTAGCCAATGAAAATGCAGGATGTGCATTAGTCCACTAATTGGGTGGTACTAATAAGTGAATAGACCACCTCCGAGTTCAGCTCGGCCTCTTACGAAAATGAGTTGTTATTCATATGGAAAGTAAAACTGATTGCTATAACAATACTTTCGCACTTAGACTCGGTTTGAAAATGAGGCTGAGGTGAACTCGAAAATGGCCCATTGTCATCTCGAACTTTCGTGATATGAGAAATATAATACCTGTTGTGTTCAGATTGATAAAAAAAAATTATTGTTGTTTTGGGTACTGAAAAAGGGCCAGCTATGATTTTCAAAAAGGAAACAGCTGCTAAGGCTTTCGGAAAATCGACAAAAAGCATAAATAAATTTGAGAATACTCAAGTTCCCCTAGAATGACCGAACAGATAAAAATGTTATAGCGCTGCCTAAAATCAACCTCCAGAACTTTAAAAACACTTTAGATAGCCTAAAACAGGGTTTTGAAGCATTTGAGATAAAACCGTTAATTGTTGGGTGCTTCAAGGATGGGTCTTTGAAGCCAATTGGCCAGAATCTGGTCAAATTGTTGATATATTTAGAGCTTTCCCCTTGCCTTCCTGTCTAATTCTTTCTGTGTGGTTTCTACGTTACCTTAATTAGTGCAGCTGTGCTGTAATGGACTGATTCAATAGGAAGAACTTCGGCCACTGTTTCAAAGCTAGTCAAAGTGTGATCAAGAACTATTTCTTTTGAAAATTAGTTTTCATTCACGTGTCAAATAGAACTAATAGACCTTTCTCCAAAATGGCGGACACAAGTTGAAATAAATTAAAATTAAAAACGTATAACAGCATTAGAAAGAGCACCTTTAGTTTATCAGATGCTATATGGGCTGAGAAAACGTAAGTTGAAAACTGAAAAATCTGCAGACGTTTGTATGACTGGGAGTATGGCGTATACCCGGCAGGTACAAATCGCAGGTCACAGGTCATTGTTTTAACAATACAGAAACAACCCTAACCGTTTACAAATGTTAACATTTTTAATAGGCCAAAAAACTTTTGTTTAGGCCTAATAGGATACTTTCTGTATTGGTAAATCAGTGACCTGTGACCTGTCACCTGTGATCTGCGTTTTGTACCTTCCGGCGTATACCCTCCGTCATACAAGCGTCTGTAAATATTTCAGTTTTTAACGTACGTTTTCTCAGCCGATGTAAATTTTTTTTAATGTAATCCGTTAAATGAACAATAGCCAAATATCAAGATACAAGTATCAAATTCAAATATAGACGAGAATGTTCTACATTTGACATCCTAATGGTCTAATCAATGGTTCGCAGCTGCTTACAGAAAGAAAACAAACTAAGTTTAAAACTAAAAACAGTCATCATTCTCAATACACTTGAACAAGACATAGCAGTTCAACATCAGACTCCGGTGATCAGTGGCACTCAGAGTGTGTTTCACTTGCAGACCTCCCATCGCAAGGAGCGGCAATTTCTATTTAACTAATAAGCGTTGGAGTAGAAACTTATGCACTCGGCTCGTAAAAGATTGTATTCCAGTTTCATGAATGTTGCCGACGATATTGTTCGGCAGGCGAGTGTTCCAGATTTTAACAGCACGATGGATAAAACTTCTTCCTGTTGAGTGAGTTCTCAGTTGATTTGGGGTACATCCAGGGCATGACTTGGCATACACATGCAGGCACGCGCGAGTTGCTCTTATTGCATGGGCGGTAAAATTGAGGAAGCATCGTTTTCAAATCTACCGGGCATAGTTTAGTATGCATCCTGTACAGGACTACACCAGCTGCAACCCGCCAGCTGTGATGAAGAGGAGGGATGTTGAGATTGGATTGTGCTTCCTCTTCATTTAAACCAATAATGTGCAGCACTTTCTTCTGGATACGGTCCAATATGCTTAGCGTTGTTGCTGAAGCATTCATTCCATGACGCTACGAATTTGAGCCTTGTACACAGAGGCCCTTCCAGGAACGTCAAGCTTGGATGTGATTCTTCTGAGGGCGCCAAGGCGCTGCCCTGCTCTTGCAGAAATGTTTGAAACGTGCTTATTCCAGGTCATCTTCTCGTCAATGGTCACACCAAGGATGTCAACTGAGTCCCTCCAATTCTTTGGTTTTGCTGCTTCCGAAGTAGAGATCTATTCTTGTCGGCTGTCCAGTCTTTCGAGAAATATAGTCAGTACTTTGCACTTTGATATGCTGAATCTTTGTAGGATTGCTATACTAAAGGTGTTCTTTCTAACACCGGTAGACGTTTTTCATTTTAAGGTCTTTCATGCAATTTGCGGCCGCCATTTTGGAGAAAGGTTTATTACCATAAGCAACAATTTTGCACTTCGACTCGCGAGCGTGGAAAACAAATGGCCTGTTCAATCAAATCTAGGCTCCATTGTATATTTTCGAGCCTCTCTCAAGCTTTGCCACTTAACAGTGTAAGCGAATTGCAATGGCTTTCCATTTCATTCACCCATTCATTCACTCAGTCATTCACTTATTGATTTATAAACTCATTTATTTATTTATTTATTGGTACGCACTACCGCCAGCTTCAAGTTAAGGGCTGCTGGATTTCATTCACTGGTATCCTTGCCAGTATCTTTCTATCGCATAAAACTTAAAAGAAGATGACCTGGGCCGAGTTGTTCGAAGCAACAGCTTACAGGTTTTGGTAGCACATAACTCGGCATTAGCACTAACCTTGCTTCGAACAACTTGGCCCTGGACTGCTTTTAAGTAAGATCTTCGGTTATGGCCGATTTTAATCTACTCTGTCGTTGACAGGAACGCATAGATGCATTGGAGAAATTGGCTGATGCTAGCAGGTCATTTAATATGACAATTTGGTTCGGCCATCATCCCTTTTCTGTCACGACGACTCCTTCAGTTAGGAGGATTTTAAGGTGAGCCACCAGCGTAAGGAAGCATGACCTGCGTTTAACTCGTCAGGTCAATTCAGAAGTGTAACAAGTGGCCGCTTCTCGTCATTTACTGTCCATCCCTTGGGGTAGCGGTGTGCGACGAAGTGTAGCTGTATTCACAGGCTGGAAATTTTGCTCTATGCATGCCTTTCATGTGTAACATGTGCGTGCTCTTTTTTGCTCTCAAAAGAAGAACTTTTGCTTAAAGAAGGCCTGTCTTCATAAATGATTACTGATCGCCATCAACACCTGCTGTTCTCTGGCGGCATTATATCAGCGAATGTCGAGAGAAATATAACGCAAATTAAGCGTCACAACAACGCGTGAGGGCGTTTTTGGTGGCAGGGAAATTATTAGGGGTATTACTACACGTGCTAAAACCAACACACTGCAATATTAGAAATATTACAGCGTGTTTTCATAATGCTGACATTTTAATAGGTAATTTAATAGTGTTTTAACAATTTGATAAATAAAGATAATCCGGAAATGGTTTAGAGGAGGCTGGTCGTTTCGTCATGAACCGATGGTTACGACCGAGATGCAAGTGTGTCGCAGATGATCAACAAGCTCGGATGGAGAAGCTTCGAACTGTGAGGAGCAGTCATTACGCTTGCTATGATGTTAAAAAAATTATGCATTGTCATGTTGCAGTTGACCTTAGTAACGATCTAATTCCTGCAACCAGAGATGCAAGATTCGTTCACCCCCATTCTTTCCTTCTCCCTGTTGAGGAGAAGGCGCGTACTCACAGAACAGTTTCTTGCATGCCTGGGACCATCAGACAATGGGACCGTCTGCCTATTGAAGTTGTCACAGCCGCCACCCCAGCCTCTTTGCGGGGTGGTGCATGTGTGTTTACGCATTAATGATATCTTAGCATCGAACTGACCCCAAACACATAAGCCTCGTAGATTGGGCGTGTTTGTATTTGCTAGATGTAGATGTAGACGCTGCGTGTTTTACGTACATGTACCCACTAAGTACATCTGAAACTGGCAAACAAAATCTTCCAGGCACTAGAAAACAACCCAAATCACATGTTCAATGAGCAGTCAGTTGGAACTGACAATATTGATACAAACACAACTGGCAAGAAAAAAGTGCAGTGAGGAACATTTATTTGTACACGGGGATATTTGAGGCTTCACGCTTCAGTGATACAGCGAAAAGCAACAGCGACATTTCCGCACAATGTTCCGCCGCGACACCTGTCTTCAATATGTTCAAGAAATAACTTTTAAACAAATCTATCTTCAATTTTCTTTCCTCCATTTTCCTTCATCACTTTTTTCAAAACTTTGATAAACTGGTAATTTTAACGACACAAGCTAGTCTCAGCTAGCTACCTTAAGCCGGGTATCCACTGACAATTTTCTGGAACTTGGCATCAAATGATTTTGTGTGAAGGAAATCTTCTACTCTTGAGAACAACTGTCCGCCATTTTCGTTCTAAGCGGCAATGAGTTGACTTTGCGTAAACTACTCCGACATTGTCAAGCAATCTATGTTGTTTACTCGATTCTGAGCACATTTTTCACAACTGCATGTCATGTTACGCATTAAAACAATAGCCTTTTTAGAGGCCTTCCAAGGGAGGTTCTGGTGTCAGTTTGTCGCCTTTTTTAGAGCTATCCCGTCATCAGTTTTGTTACGGACAGTGTCGCTGTCGTATTTCGTCACTGTTACTGTAGCAAAATGTCGCCCTTTTTTCGTCAGTTCCTGCAGGTCGGCTGTCGGTGTTTTGGAAAAAGATTGTCGCTACATTTTGAGGTCATGTCTCCTGTCGGCAAAACCCCTTGGAAGGCCTCCCTTTACATACCCGTCACCTCGAATAACAACATGTTGACAACTTTATTCTTTGATCGATTGTTTTCCGAAAGAATCTCAAAAGGGCGGGGCCATTTGTTGATGTACTTGCAGCTGGAGAACAATGGGATCATTTTGCCCGAGGAGGCATCATTATAGCTAGTAACAAGCTCTGTGCAAACGGACGCATTATTGTTGGCCAACAAGTCCCCTTATATACCTTGGGCCTAGATTGGTCTCCTTTAGGGGTTTAATTCAAAATTTCCGACGAGCATCCCACCCCCACCCGGGTCCCCGGCGTCATTCCGACGACGGTGACTGACGAAGGTGACTGACGAAGGACCGCTGTATTAGCAGGTTTGATGGTCAATGAAAGATTTTCTGCGTCTTTGCGCTATTTTCCAGCGTTAAAAAGTCCAATTATTCTGCAACGCATGAGTTTTTTGGCGAAATCTTCCAGCGTTAAAACTTTAGTGTCCGGTAGAAAAGATCTTGATTACAACAAAGAAAATATAAACGTTGTTACTTAAAACAACGGGGCAGGCTTAGTGTTGACTATTACTAGTTATAATAGTTAATTACTTCTTGTCATTGATGAGTTATTATGTCCATTATTGAGTATAATGCTGTGAACCTCAGTGACTATCTCACGTAATGTCCTTTTCCTGTCCTTTTAATCTTACTCTGTATGTCATTGATATAGTACTTGGCCTATGTTGTATACATACACATCAGTTTAATGCGTGAAATGTTTAAATATTTCAGATCAGGGGCCGTTTACTTGTGTGGTCATCTACACACGCTAGCAGAAGTTGTTCCTAAAATGCATGCGGTGCATGTTGATGGTCACTTGGAACTTGAACTGGGCGACTGGCTTGACACAAGAAAGTATGGCAATTTCGATAGCCTTATGTATAGTTATGCAGATTTCGGAATCAGAAAACCTTTGCTTCTGGAATCGGAAATCGTGGGGTTCGGGTTTAGTAATCCAACGACTGGAATTCAGCCACTTTTGGAATCCGGTATCGACTAAAGGCGCTGTTACGCTGGACAGTTTCTGTCGCAACTTGTCTCGCAATTTTGAGACCATGAAAGTTGCCACCCTGCGGGGCAACTTGCTCGAGATGATCACATAAAGTCAAAGGGTGATTTTCATTCGTTGATGCCGCAAAACGTTGCGACACAAGTTGAGGGTAGATGTTGCACTGCGCAATGTGGGAAAAAGGCCTTGCAACGTTGCAAGACGCGTTGCCGGCGGAAAGTAGAACTGACTTCTACTTTTCGCAACGATTGCGGCAACAAAATTGCGCGAAAAATTGTCTAGTGTAACAGCACCTTAAGTTAGAATCTGGAATCCAGTACATGTAAATTGGAATCCACAATCTAAAACTTTGTCGGATTACCTTAGATAAGAGGCTAGATTGATGAGGAAAATTGGATATCTTAAGCATGTAAGGACTGACCCTTCCAGGTTAATAAGTTGCTTTATTTGGGGGGAATTTCTCTCACGCAAGTGCACTGGTTCCGTAGCCTAGATTACCTCAAAATGAAGCTGTTTGTACTGAATACGGTATGAGTGACTGTATTGTATTGGATATAAAATGTCTCGCCTTTGGCTCGACGTTCCATATCCGATACAATACGGTCGCTCATATTGCATTTAGTACATAAACCCCAGTTTTCCCCTGCTACCTTTTCAAGCCCTCCCTGAGCTTTCAGACAGTTACAGTTTGTATTGGGTTTACAGTGATATTCATGTGACTCAAATAGACCATTTCCGAATTGCTGTTTGCCTCGGTTCCAAAACGAGTCCTGGTGCACAACCATTCAAATGCAAATGAGTTTTGTATTTTCATGCAAATCAAGCTCATTATCATTTGAATGGTTTAGCACCAAGACTCGCTTTGAAACAGAGGCAAACAGCAATTCGGAAATGGCCTATTGGATTGGCTTACTCCTTCATGAATTGTTAATGAATTTTATAATATTATTTACTTGTAGCGTGTTGTTCACAATAGGCGTTTTCGAAAAATACCAGAATCAGCGAATATGTACAATTGTTGTACTCATAACAGGCATTAAGACGTGCTTACATCCAAGCACAAGATTTTAGAAACGGAAGTTTGTCCACTCTCTTTTCTTGCGCTTGTATCTTTACGTTAGCCTCTTTTTCAAGGCGAGTCCAAGTGTGAAAAAGAGGCAGAAGTGACCTTGGAAATGGCCTATCACGGACCTTTAGCAACAGGGACGGAAATGGCAACTAGAGCCGGAGTTGCTTCCAAATAGCAATTCCCGTTACTATAATCACTTCAATTTTTTTTTACTCTTTCCAGATGAAAAATGTGTGTCACTATTATCCAAGAATGAAACTGGTACGAACGGGGTTCTCGTTTGGAGAGAGTATAACAAATCCACCGCGATGTGCTGACGTTCTATTTTGGTCATTTCGTGTTGTTGTTTTGCGGACAACGGCAAAGAAATGTGCCAAAATGTAAAACGCACGTGCAGAGCGATTGTTTTTTTCTCAATAAACCCTGTTGGTTTGTACTGTCCTTGTTTCTAAAGCTCTTTACTTGTGTAAACCGGTGCGACACAAGCATAAGCAACAAACGAAAGCGCGAGAAAAAAAGGGAAGTTGTCTCAACTTGTCAGCCCAAGTAATGCGGCTCGTTCCATACTCCCGCGACTTTATTCTGGAGCTCACTGCTCAAGCATATGTCACTTACCTTCTGCTTGGGTAACAGGTGTGAAAAGTAATCATTATTAATAATTATTATTTTGGCCAATCACAACAGACGGAGACAATAAAAATGATCCAATCGTAACGTCAAAGCAAGTACGTGAAACCAGGGCTAGGCGCGGGACGACGCGTGCGAGCAAGGTTTGCTTTTGCCTCTGATTGGCCAAGAATGTGGCACGAAATTTTTTTGGCAAATCACGAAGCGTAGCAATGCAATTGAAAGCGATCCCAAAGTTACTTTCAACACTGAATTGACAGCTGCTCTATTCAACATACAGAGCGTGTTGTTGTTTCTTTCAGTTACCGAGTGCTGGCAATCGATCATGACATCTTTTCCTTTGTGGATGTGCGTTTGAACGCTTGGCCTGTTGTGCTCATCACAAACCCCAAAGATGCGCATTACATCATGCCTCCATACGAGCCGCTTGGACGAATGAACAAATCAACTCACATTAGGTTGGTAGTACAAAGGTAAAAGGTAAAAACAACTCACACGGGAATCACATAAGGATTGTCACTTTCAAAATGCCGTTGTTAGCTTTGTCCTCGAAGCAACTTGGGCGGGCTGGCCCAGTTGCTCAGATTTCGCTTTTCCAACCGGGATATCGGTAACCAGGGTGGGAAATTGTTCACAATAAAGGCTATATCCAGGTTACCAGGATAATTTTTTTTTAATCGCACTTTGCATGCCTTGTACGTTAACCAGGCCTAAATTTCCTATATTAACAGCGAGTCAAATTCACCCGGTCACCAGTCCCCTTTAGCCTAACCTCGTTGCCAAGTCTCTTCTTTCCTTTAGAAGGCGAAGTAAAGAAAAGAAAACCTAGAAAGTAGGTTCCCTGCGGCCTGATAGGCGCGTCTTTTGGGGGGATGGACGGGGAGGGGGGATGGTTGCATCCCTCTATCCACCCCTATGTCCTTCTCGTTGCTCCTCACTTCTAAGTCCTTCCTTGTTTTAGGTTCCTGGTTTTCTCTCCTGCTCGTATCGTATCGGCTGTTGTTGAGATAGACGGCAATCCGCTCAACACTCCTGCCACTCATGTGGAAGGACCTCTGTTTGTTTGCCACTGGAATCCAGATGATTTCTCTACGGGAATCCATTCAATCACCGTTAAGGTCCAGGTATGGGTCATCAATCGAATTGGTTATTTCGCGCCTTCGTTGGAGACGTTACTTTATTTGAAGGTTAAGCCGATGTATGGATTCCGGATAATTCTTGAACTAGTTTTAAAACAGTCAAACTGTGGATGAGAAAGAAAATAATTTTGTTTAGATGAGAGTTTACAAGGCTGGAGGAACAGAATGTGTAGCGAAGGAATAACTACTTACAATTCTGTAGGAAAATCTATACATCGGTGACGGCTGATGAAAGTGTCCGTCGTACTAAATTGCACCTTATTATATAAGAGAACGCTAACTTGTCACCAGACCTTTTCGTTAATATTTTGGTGACACAAAAAACTATTTTACATAAGCTGCAAATCATTGGTTGTGAAGTTTCTCTTCTCAGAAAGTTAATCCTGGGGCAATGCCTAACAGTATGCGTGTATATCTAATTTCCTTGTGTAGTTCAATCATAGTCTTACTTTTTAAACCCTGCTTTCTTGAGCTTTTTTCTTTCAAATGCCAGCAGTAGATGTTGTTGTCGGAATGATAGCTCAATATAAATTGAAGCTCTACCCCAACACATTTTCCGAGTCGTGTAGCAGCTCTCGATAACAACGATAAACAGACAACATTCATAAAGCTACAGGGTTCGCAGGAGTCGTGGAAATCCTGAAAAGTACTAGAATTTTAGTATAGCTTTGTCCTGAACTGGAAAGACCTGGAAAATGACAGCGCTGCGGGTCGTTGAAAGCCTTGGAAATCTGTAAACTTTAACACTAACCCTAAAAACAAAAACAGGAGCTTTACCAGAGAGCTGGTAGAATTACAAGCTTACGAGAGCTGCTACACCACTGCATTTTCCCCGATGTTTGGTACTGTGCGTCAGGTGAGGCTATTTTTGATCCATTTTACATGACGCGCGTTTCATTGCATAGGATGCGGCTGGCCGTACCTCAGTGAGGACTCAACTCTTCTCGCTGGATGGCTCGCGGCCAACACTGGATCTCATTCCAGCGTTTCTTTTGTTGACTGACTTTTTCACACTGGTGAGTAGTAATAAAGCTGCTAAACCATAGTATTTCAAAAGACAAAAAAATGAATCACTTAGAATTCAAGTGAGACCATGGAATAGGCCATTTCTCAGTTCACCTCAGCCTCTTTTTCAAGGCGAATCTAAGTGCGACAGTTTTGTGGTGTTAATTAGGTTTACTTTGCATATGAATAAAAACTGATTGAAATGAAAGGCTTCGCACTTAGACTCGCTTTGAAAACGAGGCTGAAGTGAAATCCGAAAGGGCCTATTGGTGCCAAGCGTGAAAACGTGACAGTGTCCGAGCACAGTAATCACAGCTAATTTTAGCTGTAGAAAGTCGAGCCTCGGCCATGAATCAATCTCAGCGCACAAAGTCAAAATAAAGGCGGCTAACGGCCCGTGCCTCAATAAGCTGTCACGAGGTTTAGCGTCTACAAACTTTTTTTTTTGGGGGGGGGGGAGTCAAAAGGCCTCTACAATACTTATAGTGAAGTGAGAAAGCTGAATGATTTTCACATATTGCAGGGTCGTGTTCTGTTCGGTGTTTTCTTTTTCACTATCGTGCTTGGACTTGGATTCATGAGGCGCTGCGATCCTTCCACTTGTAACGGTATGAACGAGCTACAGTTTTTGCGCGTCAAACTCTTCAGTACAATGGAGGACTCTATTAAAGAAATGAAAGAAATAACAGAAAGGCTTCGTTTATATAGAACCTAGGCCGGTGATGTCACGCCAGCCATGTAATCCTCTTCCTCCTTTCTGTTTTGTTTCGGTAAAGAAAACGAAAGCCCCGGCTTAACGATCAAACATTTTCGTCCAGCATCGTGGGCGAGCTGTGTTCGCCCGGGTGGCTGAACGATTAAATACTAATTAACAAATGATAAACGCCATAGCGTGCACTATTGAGTTATGGATGCACGCGGGAGGTTGCTAAGCACGAAAGAATCGTAAGAGTCGCACGAGGCGATAGCCGAGTGCACTCTAGCTTGTTGAGTGCTTAGCAAACCTCCCAAGTGCATCCATAACTGAATAGTGCACGCTATGGCGTTTACCGTTTGTTTTATAACATAAAATTGAGACATGGAACTACAGAAGTCCTTTTATTGAGCTACATCACAAAAAAAAATGTTCGTGTGGTCTTACATGACAAGAGAAAACAAGCGCGCAAAAATTAGCACACACGTCATCAGCGTACACCCATGGGCAAATAGTAGACGCTGAATTAACCAATCAGAGCGCGCGCTTTGCTTTAGTTATGTTTTAATTTTGTTCGGAACACAAAATCTTGGATGAAAACGTTTCAGCCAGATCAAACAGATGTTGAGACAGGCGGCTAAATCATCAAACATGTTCCTCCAACACGATGTTCGACGAAAAAAGTTTGATCGTTTAGCCAGGCTTTAAGAATCTCTTGTCGACTTCTTGATTTGTAGTAGTAACATGCTGGACTGATGAGCTTGTGAGGGCTAGTTGATGGAGGGTTAGATGTAGTTTATTGATGTCATTGATCAGTGGCCGAGCGCAATCCATTCAGCCAAAAATGTTTCGGAAATTTGAATGAATCGGTTGGTCCAACGAGAAACGTTTTAGAAAAAGGGTTCTCCTTTTAAGGTGGACCAATTTATTTATTTATTTTTATTCGTCTGTGTGTGTTTATTTATTTATGTGTTTGTTTATTATTTATTTTTTTCGATTAAAAATTTGCCGCTTCATTTGACCACTTTCTTGGAAATTCCGACAATCTTCCCTGTCGTAAAGAAGGTGGTGCATTTTAACCTCGGTAAATGAAAGAAATGACTAATGTATCGGTAATTACGCGGGCGGGGAAAAAGGTCGGAATCCGCGTAACACGAGTCGAACCTATGAGTTTCCGATTGCTAGTTTTTCTTCTCGGATATTTGATTTCTGTCAGGCGCTCTTGGCACGATCCTTTCAGCCAAGAATCCCGGAAATTCGTACTGAGCTGGCATGGTAAGATAACGGTACATTCGAGTTGAAAATACTGTTCTAATCGGCCAAAGAAAATTTCGGAAATTCTTGCCGGAAATATTAGCTAAATGTGAACTGAAGAAATGATCCTCACACTTCCTGGACAATTTAAGCAATTGTCTTTTATGTGCACTTGAAAAATTCAAGTGACTCCAACGGGATTCGAACCCACGACCTCTGCGATGCCGGTGCAGTGCTCTTACCAACTGAGCTATGAAGCCACACAGTTGAGAGCAGGTCAATTTGTTGGGCTCATGCGTGTTTTCCCGTAAAAGGAATGGTGAATGAAAGAAATGACTATGAAGTGCGGGTTAGACATGAACTGCATAAATGATCCTCACACTTCCTGGACAATTTAAGCAATTGTCTTTTATTTGCACTTGAAAAATTCAAGTGACTCCAACGGGATTCGAAGGAAGTGTGTCCAGGAAGTGTGAGGATCATTTCTTCAGTTCACGTCTAACCCGCACTTCATAGTCATTTCTTTCATTTTAGCTAAATGTATAAGCCAGTTTCCCAATCATGCGCAAAACGCACGACCATAAAGGCTTAGCGGGTCACAGTATATGGAAAACTTGGCAGATAGTAAGGCAGAGTGCGATTTTGGGGGTTTCTCTCGACCAACACTTGATTCTTTTATACTGTCAGCTGTTCTCAAAACACTGTGACCCGCCAGCGAAGCAAGATTGTGAAACTGGCGTATGGCGACTGTCATTGTGTTTTTCTCCCTGCAGGATTTCTGTGCGGCGTTTTAGGCAAATGGTGGAATCGTCTGGTTCTTCTTGCGCGCACTGACGGTCTTTTCTACCCACTGTTTTTATTTGGCGTTTACACTGCTATAGGTAAAGACAAACAGTCATCTTTCAGTGACTTTCAAATTTCTCATTGTTATGCCACGAAATAGCCAACTGCAAAAATGTTGCCTGTTGTGAAAACTGCCCGAGGAGTTAGTACCATCTGGGTTTATAGGGTAAATTAGCCTCCGAAAAGGCGATTTAGACTACAGTACGTTTATATTCGGGCAAAAGTTTCCAGGAATTCGTGAATGTCATCGGATTCGTGTTAGAGTAGTTGGATTTGTGAGGTGTTTACACCACATAGTGTTCGCATTTCTACCAGTTTACATCAGGCTACTAATCCGGGGACGGCTGGATGCCTCACAAGAAAATCTCAGACAAGAAGAGCAACAAAGGTTTAGATTACAAAGTAAATACAAAAGAGCAACTCATAAATTGACTTCCCGTTATGTTTGCTCATACCTGATGAAAAATGGCACGAAAGGTCTTAATTCTGCTAGCAAATACAGGTATGGACGGGTTTAGACCTTTTTACCGATACCGCGGCCATCTTGAATTCTATTGTTCAGAAAAAGCTATTATGGGATGCCAAGGGTGCAAATTCGCACACAGCGTGGTTATAAATTTGGATTTGGTCAAATAATTTTCAAACCAGATCAATTTTCGTATTTCCTTTGCCTCAGATTAATTATGGTGTGAAACAAAGGAATGTAAAAATCAAAATGGCTTGAACCTTTTCAAGGGAAAACCAATTTTATACCCACAACACGTATGAATTTGCACCGGGGCCATCCCATAATATCCTTTGCAGAACAATAAAATCCAAGATGGCCGCCGTATGGTAAGAAGGTCTATTGGCGCAGATGGACTGAAAACCATTGCAAGGGATAGTCTGGACCCGAGTTAAGTTTGGCATTCCTGCAGGCCGCGCTCGATTTTCCGATTACTCTCTTCATTCCGTTCATTCTGCAGTCGGGAGTAGAATAAACAGCCGTTTCGCTCACACCGAAACCGAATAGGCCCGAAAAGAATACGAATACGGAATATTCCATCATCATAATCATAATCATAATCATAATAATAACTTTTTTTAACCACGGGATCCTTATCACTGAAAAGTGGTCTTGTAAAGAGCCGTGTGCATTAACACTTAATTGGTATATGATACCTAAGAATTATAATATATATATATATTATATATATATTATTAAGAGTCCTTAAAAGCTAAAAGTAAAACATTACAAGCATTGTTGAAATAACTTAATAATAATAATAATTTATTCACTTATATAGCGCCCTTTAACATTATATAATGATCAAAGGCGCAAATTACGTACTTATATTACGTGCTGAAAAATTAAAGTACCTTCTATTTTACAATAGCAAAATAAAAAGAATAAAAACTATTTAAAGTAGAGGCCTGCTTAGCCTTGGCTTGTTCTGGCCTCTTCCTAAATAGTCCCAAAAGAACGCACTCTATGATTTCACCTTTTCCGACGGTTATCTTTGCAGGTCCTTGGTTCATTGGTGAAATGATGCGGGGTCATATTGGTGCATTATTTGTTCATGGAATGTACCTGAAAAAGCACTGGATTCCAGGCTCTTTGTCTTATTACTACGGACTGATGCAGGTAAGGTCATTGGCAAGTAAGAGTTAGAAACGAATCGGGGGTGCATGGCGTGGGAGTGAATTAAACA
>BLFK01001130.1:4271840-4277033 GCA_014634185.1 Astreopora myriophthalma | reverse complement strand
GATAACTCTTCGATAATTCTTGTTTATTAGTATGCACCTTTCAAAAAAGGCAGTAAAGGATCGCATGCTGAGAGAGCTCGGCAGCTTGGCTTTGGTGAACCAGCTGAACAGTTGCTGAAGGATCCAAAGAGTGTTCATCTTGAAACATTGATCAAACCAAGCACTGAAGGTAAAGTAAACGGGCGAAAGCTTACCGTAATTTAACTGGGCTTCTTAGTTGCAAATGAGCTGTACTTTGGTATCAATTGAAATGAACTTGAAAATGACATAAAAGCCTTTATGGTTTGAACGATTAAAACTTTCCAATTGTTATCTGTAAGAATCAGGGAAAGGGAAGGATGGAAAGTGAAATTTGTACAAATTGCTTGCAGCATTTTGTGTATGGCTCATATCTTTGTTTCAAAATTATTAATGTTCTGATTGTTAGCCCTTCATGATAGCCCTTAGCATTTTTTGGGACACAAAGAACGAAATTAAACATTCATTAAAGTTAGTGTGAAGCACATAACTTCATAATTTAGCTTTAGTTAATACACAGTTAACTTTTTAACTTATTCATGCAGGCATTTCTAATGAATGATTTGTAGTGCGAGCATAAATCTGAAATGTGGGACACCCGGAATGTGGAAATTTAAGGCTATGCAATTTACCCCTTCTATGCAATTCTTGCAATTTTAATTTTATATGCAACCAGTCCTAAAATGGTGAGGCTTTTACTAAGTCACCATTTGCCTGGAGACTCAAAGAGTGACCAATATTGTTAAAATTCCTTTCCCACATGAATATGTTGGCTCAAAGAATGCTTTGATTATTGGTTACCATCACCTACCAACATGTACTTACAGGTATGAAGAATGTGCGACAGGTGTCACTTGGAATTCAACACATCATCGCAGATTTAATTGCCAAAAGCAGTGAAACATTAAGTGCAATAAAGAAAATGTAAGTACACTATTCAGGTCACTTTATTCTTCAAAAACAGGTTATGCACAGCAAAGCCTGTAATATTCATATTATTTGATGGACTTAGCATCTATTTTACATAAAAAAAAATCACTTGGTCTCATAACTGAATTTACAATTTAAAAGCTCCTTATGAAAGCGGTTTTCGATTGAGTGTCAAAAGTAATTACACAACTGCTTTGGTTTTTGTTTTCACGTATATTCTTACAGCGGTTTTGAATTGAGTGTTGTAAAACCAAAACCAACCACAAATCGAAGTAATTCATGACTTGATTTTACCAGCCAATCAGAACACAAAGCATCCAATGTCGAGTGCAGGAAAAATGAGTTTTTGTTTAGTTTTGTGTAAAGGTAGCAAGGGAAGAGACAGCACCCTCCTTAGCAGCAAGGAGGTCACCATGGCAACTGAGCCACAGTCCACCTCCCAGTCACCTGTCAACACATCACTGAGAGAAAACCAGTGTGTGGAGTATATATACTTACCCCAAAATATGGGAGGAAGGGAGGGAGGGTAAAGAAGCAAGCAAGTGAAGAGGCAACTCAAGCCAAAGCACATGGCAATGCCCCTGCAAACCTCCCTGGAATCCCCCCGAGTATCCCAGGCAACATCGCTGCATTGGCTTGGTTTTAACCTTGCCTAAATTATATTTGACCTCATTAAAAACCGTTCTACAGGAACAATACTAGCTCTGCTACTATCTCTGGCCTCTTTCAGTTGGTTGAGTGAAGCCAGATTTCTGGGGCTAAATTACACTCCATAGTACAAGAGAAAAAACATTTATGAGCCACCTTAACAACTAGGGCCGAATTGTTCGAAGCAAGGTTAGCGCTAATCCGTGTTAAATACCATGACAACGTATGGGTTTTAATCAGACTTAACCCAGGATTAGTGCTAACCCTGCTTCGAACAACCCAGCCCAGTATTGTCCAATAATTATGATTTTAATTTAATACTTAAATTAACAATTATGATTATAATTAAATAAATAATTGTGATTATAATTCAATTAATAATTATGATTACGATTAAATTAATAATTATGATTAATAATTATTTTAATAATAATGTTGGTACTTTGCATGCAGGTTAGAGAGACATCCTGTTCACCTCGAGTCATGTTTGTCTCGAGCAGCATCAAAAGAAAAGGAGACGGGTGGAGGAGATAAGAAATACGAGCAATATCATGGCTTCAATTTGCCCATTACTACTCTCAAGGCACATCAAGTAAATATGTGTGCTATAAAGGCCTGAATGCCCATGCAAAATGCCAACTTGCAATACTGTTGGCAGCTCTTGGGCAGTGTTCGTACCAATGGTGTTGAAACGGTTGCTAACTATGATTGTTAACAGTGGCAATGCACTGGCCATTTTCAAGTTCACTTCAAAAACTCATTAATAATTCTTGACCTAACAGCCTATCAAGTCACCGATAAAACGTCACGTGCATGAGCTTTGTACCCGATAAAACGCTCCTGGTTAGCCTTCTTTATATAAAGAATACTAATAAGGCATAACTTGTTTTTCTTGTATGCTAATAATTTTCCTCTTACAGTTTGAACCATTGTTCAGACTCCAGAGGGACAGCTTTTTGTGGAATGTTTTTGAAGCTGTTCAAAAACCTCGCAGCACGTGTTTTATAAAACACTGCTGCTCGTTTTCTAATCATTACTTCAGGCTCTTTTTTGAAGCAATGCCAAGTTTGAAGTTGAAAATAAGTTTTCATGCAAGCGAAAAGTAGAGCTAATTACCATAACAAACATTCCGCATTTAACTCGCTTTGAAAACGAGGCTGATCATGTGAACTCGGAGAGGGTTTATAGATTATGATTTACGGATGCCATGGATACTGCTTCGATGGTGCGCATGTGCGAGTCTAGCATTTCCGTGGTTTGTGTTGAAATGCACACGATATTTTTTGCGTACGTTTCGAAGGTCACAACTAAGACAAACAAATGCTGCAAGGTGTTTAGCTCCAAAGTTCGAAGCGTTTCAAAATTCGCCGAACAACGTCCAACAGCTCGAAATACCTTGTTCAAACTACTCACAACATGATGTTGAGGTGTACTCGTCATGTTTTAAAAGCCCAACGGCCACCTATTGATTCAAAGTCGGTTGACCAAGTAAAATTGAGCTATGAAAACAGATGAAGGCGAAGTTGGTAACTGAATAGGCTGCGCCATCTGTTAGGGTACGTTAAATGGACCATTCCATGTATTATCNNCCCCCCCCCCCCCCCCCCCCCCATTGAAGGGTTCCCCTTGAATTTACCCTCGAGGAAAAAAAAGTCAAAAAAACAAATACAAAAGTGCCGACACAATGCCCCATTCGGATTGCAAAGTTGTGATATAGGTGCATGCGCCACGTCTTAGAATCCTTATTTTGTTTGCTGGCAAGTTGTAATCAACTTTGTATGATCATGTCCTTGTTGTCACCAGTTCATTAGCTTTTCCAGTTTATACATTGTTTCCGTATCTTCTTCATTACAATGTCCACTCGGTTGTCTTAAGATCTACGACGGCAACGTCAGCGAGAACGCCACCATACAATAGACTTTAATGAACAAAACAATGGCTCTGCACGTGCGTTTTGAACTTTGGTACATTTCTTTCCCGTTCTCTGTTTAACATTCAAGATCCATTTACAAAATCGGAGTCTTTAAAAAAGTGACTATACTTATCTTGCATGGTGTTCAATAGAGTTGTCATTATTTCTTTTGAAAGGTGCTGGCTTTAAACAGAGGGGAGCAAAACAAGATCCTTACCATCAAACTAACTGTCCCTGAACAGGTTGAGAAACAGTTCCTGGCTCATCTGCGACAAGTGTGGGTGCCGTGTGACGCACCAGGTAAGGGTTCAGTTCTGGTGGCAAGACAAAACTGAGACAGAGTCGATATCGGGCACATCACGGGCGACCTGAACCTGGATTGATCAAAAGGCAAACACTCTAAGAGCTTTGCTATCGTAACTTAACCCTAAAAAAACCGTATTGAATCGTAGCTAAGATGGACGATTCTTTTTTTTTTTTCCTTTTTTTTCTTGACGGACAATTTAGGTCCGTCCAGGTTTTCCCATTGAGCCAAGTTTAAGTGGTTTTGCTGCCCTACGCTTTGCGATCGGCTGGAAAATTATTGTCACTTTGTTAATCATTCAGAAGCGGCTCAATCAAAGTGAAGCGTGACTTACTCGCACGCGTTGCATGTGTTTGCTTCGTGTTTTGATTGGCTTATTCGATATTCTGCGTCTGTTGCGGTCGGGCGTGTTTATTACGTTTCTGCGCTTTGCAGGAAACATCAAAAAGGTATTCAACGCGGCAGTGGACGATTCTTATAACAGACTTATCAAACCAAAAGTCACGAGACAGTACAGGTAAGTATGGCTTGAATGTCCTGCAGATATTGAAACCTACCCTGCGAGTAGCAGATTCTCGTCTCTTATCCACTTTGGTAGCGATAACGAGAGAGAAACCACTGCGAGCAAGCGATCCGTTCCGTCCTGATTCAGGGACGAATAAATTAAAATAGAACTGGAAAAACTGGTTTGCAAACCAGTTGTTTTCTTCGCAATGGTGCATGTGAGCATTACGTGTGCGATAATGTGACGTGCTTAATGACGTGTGGGTGTCATCAGGCGCGCATGCTCGACAGCGAACGGGTCGCTTCCTCCCAGTGGTTTCTCTCTCGTTTCGCCACGTAAAGTGGATAAGAGACAGAATCAACTGCTTGCGAGGTAATTGAAACCTGGCTAGACACGGTTCAAGTCAAGCCTGAAAATGGCTTCTGAAATCTCTTAAGGGTACATTTTGGGGGACTATTCTGTAGGAACGGAACAAGTAGAATAACAATTTCTTTTTTTTTTGTTTGTTTGTTTTGTTTTGTTTTTTTTTGTTTTGTTTCAAAAGCATTCCAAGTAAATAAACCTATTCTGTTTATCCCATTGATTCTGCTGTCAGAAGCAGGATAACAATAATGCTATTCCGTTCATAGGATAGTGGCCACCACACCCAACTGGTCATCAGGAGGACGTGTGTTCGATTCCCGCTCAGGGTTCCCGCTCGTTTCCAGACTGTTCCGAGCCCTAGTTCTCAGGTCACCTGCGCAACAACTATTCCGTTTTCGGAATATGCGTTCATTTGGAAAACCTCATTCCAATTATTCCGTAAATTCTAAACCGGAATGGGAATAAATAGGACAATCCCACAGGAATGTACCGTAAATCTGGCAATCCTTTCTG
>BLFK01001130.1:4264340-4266840 GCA_014634185.1 Astreopora myriophthalma | reverse complement strand
CCAGTTCTGGCAAAAAGAAAGCGCCCTAATTTACTCCTACTCCAATCTAAGCCTCAGAGGGTGCATTTCTTTTTTAGACTATTCCGGAATAAGAATAGATGGAATGGTCGGTTTACGCGTTCTTTTTGGACTTATTGCGTTTTCGGAGTGAACGGAATGGTCAGAATACGGTTTACTCGAAATACACAGAATCCGCGTTCTTTTGGGATTATTTTGGCGCGAAAATCCTGCGCGGCCGCCGAAAGGTCAGTCTCAGTCGTGTCCAGACTATTCCGAGCGTTAGTTCTCAGGTCACCTCTGCAAGAACCATTCCGTTTTAGGAATACAGGTTCTTTTGGAAAGTCTCAATCCTGTTATTCTGTTAATCCTAAACCGGAATAGGAATAGAATAATCCCAAAAGAATGCACACCAAAAGGTCGCTATTATTTCACCAAGTGCATCGGTCTTAAGTTTCCATTTCATTCACCCTCTTGCACAGCATGATATTCCCAAGTCTCTTCTCCAAGGAGCGTTAGACGGTGTTGTGGAGGATTGTGTCAGTTTCGTGGGTGTTGACTTAAATATGGCGGGTGTCAGTATGCTGAGGTATGGGTCGATTAACGTAGCAATTTCCAGCCTGGATTCAAGCTGGGTGTGACTGAAAATTTTACCCGTGAATAGGCCACTTTCGAAGGCACTGCAGCCTCAAAGCGAGTCCAAGCTTAAGAGCGAAATCTTTCTTGCGAAAGTGAGTTTCCTCGTCATATGGAAAGTAAAACGAATTACCATCACGATAATTCGCGCTTGGACTCGTTTTCAAAAAGAGCCTGAAGTTACCTCGGAAATGGCCAACTAGTGTGACAAAGCTGCGTGTTCTGTGGTGAGTGTAAAAATTTAGCTTACCCTATGCGTTGTGTACAGCCTTTTCCTTCTTGACATTCTCGTTGTGTAACGTCTATGACGTTTAACATGAAAGTGTTTACGCGAGCATGACAGGCACTCTGCTAACCGGTCGGCGGTCTCCTAATTTAGGTTATGCGCTGCGGATTGTAGAAATATCTTGTGAAATTTACATAACGTCCACATTTTTACACGCGTGGAACATCTGAGGGAACGGCTGCTTCGCAGACCCAACACAACACGGGCTTTAATTTAATAGTTATTTTGATGTTAAGGAAAGCACCCTGTATCTTTTTTTTCAGGCGCATAGCTGGATTAAACGACAAGAAGGCAAAAGCCATTTTAGCATGGAGAGAGGAAAATGGCACCTTCACAAACCGCGAGCAGCTTAAGTTCGTTAAGGGGATTGGGCTCAAGTCTTACGAACAGTGTGTTGGCTTCGTCAGAATCATCAACTCTTCTGGTCTCCATAGCAACTCATCCAAGTTGCCGAGCGGTGGGCTCTCCAGTACAGCGGTTGTCGTGTTGGGTTCTGATGAAGAAGAGAAGGTGATGGGACGGGGAAAGAAACGCAAGGGTGAAAGCAATGAGGGAGGAGTGAAGAAGAGAAAGAAAACGAAAAATGTGACACAATATTTCGGAGCTAATCCATTGGATATGACTTGGATTCACCCTGAATCGTATCCTGTGGCCAAGAGGTAAATTATTTCTGATAGCAACCCATTACCCGCAAGCTCCATTCGTTAGTTGAGGTTCACGCAGTGACCAGGCTCTAGTTGTTCGAAGAGTGGACAGTGCTATCCACTGGATAACTCGACTGGTGTTACTGGCCTTTAGAGCGGCTTTCAAATGACTGTCGAAAGTAAGTATGCGATTGCCATTGCTATGCTTAGTTATTGGCCTAAAAATCTCGCGCCACTTTATCAACCAATGAGAATCAAAACCAAAACCAATCGCCACTTGCACGCATGATTTTTCCCGCGCTTTGAGCAAGTGACATCGAATTGCTACGAATTTTGATTGGCTCATTGCGCTGTTTGCACCTGCTGTGATTGGTCGGAGTAATTACTTTGGTATTGGTTTTACGACGCTCAATTGAAAACCGCTCTATCCAGTGGATACTAATTTATCTGGCCCCAGTTGTTCGAAAGGTGGCTAACGCTATCCACCGGATAAATCGCTATCCAGTGGATAAATGCTGGCAAATACAATTGAGTTGTCCAGTTCATAGCGCTATCTACCTTTTGAACAACTGGGGCCAGGTGGACAATCCGAAATGGTTTGATGCTACTCTGGTTTGAAGATTTAATCAACGCAACTTGATTAAACGACTTGATTAAATTTAGGAGTGATTAAATTTAGGACTTGATTAAATTTAGGAGTGCCTAAACGACTCAACGTTTAGGCACTCCTGCCTAGTGCCTTCATCACGGCTGATCCAACGCTGCAACATGGGTCCTTTTATATGGTCAATAATTAACGACCTTTCTGCTGGGGCTCTTCACTTTGCCGCGAAAGCTGATCTTGTTTTAGACACCTTCGCGTAGCTGCATGTGAAAAAACTTTTAACAGTGGACGAAAACTTATAAGTGGCTATTGCCCCCCCCCCCCCCCCCCCCC
>BLFK01001130.1:4232578-4260078 GCA_014634185.1 Astreopora myriophthalma | reverse complement strand
TTTTTTGCAGCATTTGCTTACTGAAAAAAACAAAACAAAACAGAAAATATAGTAAGTGTAGCAGCTGTTACGATTGAATATTTACAAACTTTCATAATTTGCTGACTAATTTTTTTTCTGTTAAATTTCAGAATTTTTGTTTTTTTGTGTGTGGATAGACCATTAATTTGTCGTCTGAAGTATTCGTATTGCAAATTTCTCAAAAATCTAACGAATTGGTTCGCGAGAAAATGGGAAAAACAGACAGTAGCCGTCAGTTTCAACTGTTTGAACCAATGGGCATGAGCAGGATTTCGTACGCATGATTTGTAAGGTCAGCATTAGATTACGCAGGGGTGAAGTAGTTTTCTGCGCCCGCAATGATGACAATCCATGCAAAACCCTAACCTTAACCGCTGGTCACTGAATTTACCTCACCCGATGTTATTTAATGCTAACCGATTTTTTATGCGTTGATTTACGTAATGGGAGCGAATTTACACCGCATTTCCCGAACCATCGCGAGGAAGAGAAAACGTTTTTTGCCGTCGCCGACGCCTATTTCCCTTTCGTAAACAAGCGATGCCATTTATTACGGTCGATGCCAATTCTTGGTAACCGAGCCTTTTGTCATAAATTAGACTTACAGTAGTTGAAATTGCAACTAAATCAGCTAAAATTGCGCTCAGATTGAGAAATTACGCCTAATAAATAATTGAGGTGTTCGGGCCTAGCATTTGGGTTAGGTTAGGGTTAGTTTTAGGTACTGAAAACAGCTATTATTTATCTTTTATACAGAATGGTTAGATAGCCAAAATGTACGGAGCTTTGTCGAGCAACTCGGTAGGGTTGTGGTGAGTGACGTGCGCTATTAATCTAATAGCCTGGGTTCGATTCTTCAGTAGGTAATTTTTCTTTATTTGCAAAAACCAAGCTTATAACAGTGACAATTTTTCTAAGTGTCGTTGAAATGGCATCGCTTGTTTACAAAAGGGAAAATTGCGTCGCCGCCATATTTGTTTTGTTTCTCAAAATCGGCGCCGGCCAAAATACCACTGACCGCTAAAAAAACTGTGTTCAGCCACCTTAGCATCTCATCTCCTTCAAGTATATGACGCGTCGACATTCAAATCCTAGCAATATGCAGGTTGATTGTCCCATGTAAATCCGAGTAATCGGAGGGTCTTCGGTTCGACTCGGTTCCTCGTAGAAGAATTCGGATTCTCTTTCCGAGTAAGCCTGCGTCCCTTTCCAGAAAAAAATATATATCATTCCTGGTTTAACGTAAGCACAAAACGTCGACGTGGACGAGGAGGTTCGGGGATTCGTCCGGAAAAGTTTCGGTCTTTCGGTAGTTATAATTGACTAACTGAGCACTATTTTTCTGTTAAAGGAAATGGGAAAACCAAAATGAATTACTTGAGCCGCCCACAGACGCCTGTCGGCTTCTAGAATTCATATTAGACTGGCCTCCAGTAGCAGATATTTGTTGTAGAACCATCTGCTCCGGCATTCTCCATATGAAACGTAGTGCTGGGCTTGAAAATCTCTTCGTTGAGCCGAGCTTCGACCATTGAGATGCATTCTCACAGACTACACCTGAAAAAAACCTCCCGGCCTTCAGCATTGGCTCACGGCAAAAATGAGTTGGGCAATAAGTATTAAGTGACTGTTCCAACTTCGAACTGTACTTGATTGGTCCGGTTTCAGAGGAAGCCAATCCTCCTCTAGTGCCGCCACTGGGCCTGTTTGTGCTATAGAAACTCATATACAGTAAACCTATTTTTGTCACAAAAACTCGAAACTTTGACAAGCCCATTTTTTAAAATCACAATGTTGAAGCTTTTTCTGATTATTTTCTAGATTTTCAAAAGCCCTTATTCAAACGCAACGTTACCTCGCTGGCAGATCTTCATCCGGGAACTCAGTTGAGCGGGCGGGTCACGAACATGACGTCATTCGGCGCATTTGTTGACTGTGGCGTGGGCCGTGATGGTCTGGTACACAATAGGAACATGGGACGATTTAGCGGCGCGGTTGGCCTCGGAGATCTCGTCGAGGTTACGGTGAACCGCGTGGATTTAGAAAAGCAACATATCCAACTGATGTTAACTAACATTTCTTCAAGATTCGACCCTCAGTTGCTTGTCACCGTGAGTGGATTATCAAACACAAGCGCCTGATGTGTGTTATGAGTAGACTTGGGGCCAGTTTTATGCTACAAAGAAGAACCCGAGAAGAGCTGGAGCAACAGTGAAGAAGACAGACCTTGGTTTTAGTTTGTTGAGTTTTAATGGAGCCCAAATAATAATATAATAATGCTGTTTTATCGCGTTGCGTTAAGCTATTTAAAATGAAATGAGCATCAAATTTAATTGATTAGAGATGTATGGAAAACAAATTTTATTAAATAAAATATTTTGTTAGAAAAGATTACAAATCTGACTGCCAGTTGTCCAACGCATACGTCAGCTTAGAAATTCCTTTTTTGAAATTTCTCGTTGGTAACGACGTCGCACCAGGAGGTCTCCCAATGAAGGGGGGGGGGGAGTGGCCGTTTGTTCGCTCTTTCGCAAGCTGCCCCATGTTCCCGTGCCCTCATTTGTTTTTTTCTGTTTGTTCGTTTGTTTGTTTAATTTCTTCTAAACTTATCCCACGTTGTGCATAAATTGTTACTCCCAGGCATTCCACCATTCGTCTCCGAAAAATTCTAAAATTCTAAATAATTCTGAATTCTAGCTTTGAAGCTGTCTTTTCGACAAGACCGACGAAAACTTGGAAATGCAAACAAACCAGCAACTTAGACAAAGCTTTTAAGCGTTCATAGTGTTCATTTTCCCTGTACCCCTAGAGCTACCCATCAAGTTTTCCCTGTTCCACAAAGTTTTTCCGCACATGGCCACGTCCCCTTGTTCCCAAATATAGGACCTGCGATGTAGCAGTTCTAGCATTTGTATTGCAGTAAAACACTAAAACACAGTTCAATGGGTTATGTTATGATCTATTATCTTTAAAACAATTAGGCTACAAGTTCGAGTTGACTATTTGACTCGTAGAAAGCGAGAACGAGTTGTCTAATTGTTTTAGTAGAGATCCACTCACATACTACCCACGAATTCATTTCAATTTTTATTAATTTTAAGATTTGAAGAAGGCGCCATTGTTTTGTTTTTGTTCCTACAAAACGCCGGCTTTTTGGCTACTCACTCGTTCTGTGGTATACTCAATTCTACGCGTGTTTCGATTTGTTCTCACTTATGATCTATTAGAGAACAGAGTCGTAGATGACGTCATCGTTTCAAACAGATTCGGTTTCCATTTCCATTTTTTGTTCTTACCACATTTTGACGTCATCTATGATCTATTACTGAACAGACGCACGGTGACATGGAATCTATTTGTTCAAAAATATAATGAGAGTAGCATGCCAATCAGATTATCGACGACAAGGGAAGAAAAGAGACAGCCTGGGTGCGAGGTTGTCAGATTACAAGATTCGCGATATTATGTGAATGGATTTTTACTGAACAGAGATAGGAGTTATTATCGCCACGACTGCGCCGGAAGAGTTGAACTGAAAGAGACAAGGTACTAGCATGGTCTCTTGTTGTAAAGCAAAATGGGAACAGCCAGACTCCAGATGTAAATTAAAATACACATTGAACTTGAAGTCATCTTTATGCTCATAACCGCCCAGGCAATAGATAACTTTATAGTAGAACCATCCTTTGGCGAATACCAGTTCGTTAACAGCATCGTAACATGAATTGCTGCTATAAAATACACAAAATGGAAAAAAGAGTAGCTGTATGGGACCTTTTCATCGGAAAAGTCAGATTCGTGGAGGTCTCCGTTTTCTTGTATTTCAGCGTATCCGCTCTGTCCTTGCTCTTCATCTCCTTCATCCGCGGTTTTGACTTTTCTCCGACGAAGCCCGAGAATCAGCCGTAGCGAAGTTGCAGCTAGTTTTCGTAGAGTGTCGGTTAACGCTGAAATCCGAACGCTGAAGTATATGATGGTAACCACCAGGAAAAACAAGTCTAACGAGGCTTGAACGTTAAGATTTGGTCGCATATCGGCTTCAGAGACATAAATAGCAACTGGATTACACTTCTCGTTTGGATTGTATGATAAAGCTGACCAAGTGAGATATACGGTGTATGTTACTACCACTGCAGATTGCAGAAGTCCGCCATCTTGTACCTTAGGGTGAACTGAGATGATGCCCGCAACAGCGCACAAAACAAGATTTATGCTTACGAACATTTTGTTAGTTTTACATTTTCGCGAAGCACCGAAAAACACGTAAAAGCAAACGATCGCTGTTGCTGAGATAGTGTACAAAAATATGGTACAAGTTAACACGCTGTAAAACCAGCATTTGTTTCCAGTTCGCTCCATTCTTCGAGCCCAGGTTTTGTTCCACAGGTGTGTTAGATCAACAAGCAAAAACAACTGAATTACGATGAAGAAAAATGTGCTAACTAAACCAAAATACATCCAAACTTTGCTAAATTCCATAGGAATAAAAAAAGTGAAAAAAACCAGGCCGAAAAACAGGCCAAATTTCACTAGCCACAGTCCGTTGTGGATCAAAGCTCGAGGATCGCCGTCTGTTTCAACGGAGTAGAGAATCAACGAAAATAACAGAAAGAAAGCCGCCATTGAAAAGCAGATTCGATAGACGGCCAAATAAGCTGGATCCATACTGAGACAGTTTCCCAGCTTTGTAAGTTTGTTGCAAAAGTAAACATTACTCTCAAGCGCGCGACGCACTGTTGGAAGGTACATGGCACAAGACGCTGCCGTTCCCACCAATAGGAAGAAAGTATACACAAATCTTGTCGATTTTGATTGGCTCCATCGTGGACACGGTTGAATGAAAACTGTATAGAGTGATCTGCACGTGAACGTGCAAAGTGACGTCAGAATGCCTTGTATGGAGTGAGTGTCTTTATCAGGGAATATACTTGGAGCTACGAGGGTCCATATATAGAGCAGTATTGTAGTCAGAGTAGCGAAAGTTTTCACGGTCAGTGCAATCCAATTGACCGCGAACTCTCCATACACGCTTTCCCCGGGACTGTACCAGTTGGTAATTGTCAACATGGCGTGTGCGGAGAACAAGACAAAGATGAAATATAGAAGTGAATAGTTATAACTCTGTTGCATTCCGCTAGAACTGTGGGTATCACTGGTGCTTGATACCTTGCCGTTAGAAATAGCTTGCTGTCCAAACTTTCTGTAATGCGCGCGTGGTTCTCGCAAACACGCAAAAGCAAGCAAGCAGAAGATGATAAACACGTTTACAGCCGAATACAAGTTCAAATCAGGGTCATTTCCAGTCCTAATTGCATAATCTCGCTCCGCGGTGCATTCTGATCGCCCGAATCGGAGCGTTAAGTAGGTTAAATACGTTGTGTGCGTCGTCACGAAACTTGTTTGCAGTAAGCGCTCGGAATATGAGTCGAGAACGAAGGAGAGTGCAATAGCCAGTAAACATAACAGGACTGTTGTAGTTAACAGCACTAAATTTGTGCTACAGTTGTCTTCTTTGGCGTAAAACAAAAAAAGGAGTGCGACAACCACTGATGAAGTAACGTACATTGCGCTTGCTGAAAAAGTCCGCAAAAATTTCCAGAACGCAGGCGTCCCCTCGTTCATTTTATCCTTAAGAAATTCATCCCACCCCTTTGCCGCGTCTATCAGAAATACAAACTGTATTAGCGTATAAGAGAACGAGCCTGCCATTCCAAAATACATCCAGATTAACCCAAAACCACGTCGAGGAATGTTGAGAGCGCAGAAAACAAAAATGGCTAAAAAAGAGAGTTTGGGGATCCAGAATCCGGAATGAACTCTTCGTTGAATGTTTTTGTCCGCCGAAAACACCAAAAATAGTGCGCAGAGGATCAGAAAAAATACGGAGTACCCAAAAAAGATTCTGTAAATCAAGGAATATGGCAACATCGTTTGGCAGTTCGCGATCAGTGCACTCTGATTTGACGTTGAGAAACAGAAGAACTTCTCAGCTAACGTTGCTTTTACCGCCGGATGAAATAACGCATAGGACGAGGCAAGGACATGGAGAGTCATTACCAGATAAAATAGATGAATTGCTGTGAAATCTACGGTAGTCGACCGTCCAGGTCCAATTAATGAAATTAAGTGAAATCTTTTCAGCGACGGTTCAGGGTCATTTCCAGTCAACTTGTCCTGTTTTTCCCTTGTTTCAGATGTTTTTGTCTCAGTAAAGTCTTCCATTGCTCTGCTTTCCGTCGCGTTCGATTCGACTTCCGAATGCTTCATTACATTTGTGTCAGAGGTAGTTGTTTAGCTCAAGTGCGAGACGCGCTCCATAATAACTTAAGTGGCGCTCTTCACTGCACAGTTCTATTTCTCGCCTCACCGAATTCCATGAAGCATAAAAAAACTAGGTTACAAACGTATTTTCCAGTTCTCCGGGCATCAAAAACGATGAAAAGGGAATTGAAAGGGAAAATATAACATATTTTTATCAAAAAGAATACAAAATTCGCTCGCGTAATCTATTAAATTAACACCATGCAATTGGTCACGGCCAAATCAAGATGAACTCTCTTCCTGTTACTCTCAAAGTACAAATTCTCCCGAACGACTCCCACCATTCAATGAAATCTTGGTATTGAGAATATAACTAGCGATAAGGTCTCTATCTCCAATTTGATTATTTTCTTGTTTCTCTTTACTTCTCTGGAAGGAAACTCCCCAATGTTGAAACGAGAAATTGGTTACTGATCACTCTTAGGATAATCCAAAATAAAGTTGATGTATTACATGTTCGCTGGTGGTCATTTCTTGCATGCCACCTGTTATTTGACGAATGGAAATATAGAAAACCATTCTTTATAAAAACACTTTTTACAAGCGATTTTAATTTTGCAATCTACGCTTAATTTTTTACCGTTGGTATAAACGATGTACCTTTGGTTTTAACAACCGATTTCAACCGTTTTACGAGAAACGGTCCAAGTTTATGCACTGAAATATGTCTTGTTAAACTCATGTGAATTTCCAAGTCAAATCTCGGAAATGTCACACTCACTAAAGAAAGTGAAGAGAGCAATTAAGTAAGGCAGGAATCCTTCCAGGAATTTACTAATTAGCCCTTCCCTCTCTCCCCCTTTGGTCACTTAACCTTCTTGTTTCCCACCTTCCCTCAGCCTTCCCTCTGCTAGCCCCCCCCCCACCCCTAATCCCAGGGTCCTTTTTTCCCTTCCGTGGCTCCCAACGCACCCGCCTAAATAAAGAGTTCCAAACAAGAGTCTGCCTGTGTGGTCACTCTTCGGACCTTTGGGGACAGGGCGGGGAGGGGCGGGGCGGAGGGGTGGGGCAGGGGGCAGGGGGCGGGGGGAGTAATTATACGATTTTTACAGTAAGTGGACCTATTACTCTCAGCGAGCTATTGCTCGGAAAGCAAATCTACTAATGTAGACGAAAATTTTCATTTTTTTTTTTGAAGTATTGAACCGATATCCAATCCGATTAGCCTGCGGTGGTTTTCTTGTTGTTGCCTTTTTCGGCTTCCTGATCTTTCGATTTCGGGTTTCGAGAACGAATGAGGGCCTGATCGCAGTTTGCGGAATCTGAGTGACTTAACAAACAAAAGAAATGACGCATTGAGGGTTTTCCTGGAGACCATTTCCCCATGGACACTTCTAGAAGCTAGCGCGTTCTGCGCTCGCGTTATCAGGAAACCGTCATGTTTATTGCCCCATGCGCGCAAGGAATGTGGAATGCTAGCCTGCACGATAAACTACGAGAAACAGGTTGCGGGATAAATAACGTTGGCGGGACCCGATGCCGGAACATATGAATCAGACTAGTTTAGTTACCGGTTTTATGAATTAGAGGGATCTGCCGTGAGGCACAAATTCTCAATTCGGAGTCAAGCTAGAGGGTCAGCGATCCCAAGGAGGGCGACCAGGGTAGACTAAAAAAATACTTTTTGTCCCGCGATGATCACTGGTGCCACCTGCTGAATTTAAATGAACTGTGTATTCATTTAGAAAAATGAAGTCAATGTGTCTTCATCGTGGTACTTTTTACAGTACTAGGGAATTAGCACATGCGTAGACTAAATACGATGGTTATATGGACGATTCGGAGCTGAAACGTGCCATGTGATTTGTTTGGAATGTAGACAAGCTACAGTCGAAGTCTCGAGGAGATCCGAAGTAACCGGAATATTTGCGAACATTTTCCGACGGGGTGCAATTTCCCCCACGCGCAAAGGGAGGTTGGTAATGAGTTCATTACCTCGAATTCAAGATAGCAATAAAAGATAGTTCTACGTAAGTACGTCAGTCAGTAAAGACTTTATTTAATTTAAATAGGATTTACACTAAATAGTCAAAGCTAATAAACTTGTGGCCCTCTATACTAATATTCGATGGTGGAAAAAATTAAATTCAAGAGAAAATACTATACAAAAAAAAGAATCAATATATAACTTTTTGTTATTAGAAACAAAGCAAAAAAAAAAAAAAGCTAAAATAATTAAATAATTAACAGCCTGCTGTTGACTAAAAACTTCATTCCACATTGCACATTTGAAAGATTTGAGCGAGTCCCTTTGCCTTAAAGACAGTGGTAAACCGTTCCACGCTTTACATGAGGTTAGCAAAGGGTAGCGAATTTGAACAAAATCCCCGCATCACGTGTACTTTAACGAAACTTCACGTAACATGCACTCATAAAAATTCACGAATCTTGTATCTCTTTGTGTTCCTTTCACACGTCACGCGCTAATTTTTGCCCTCATCCCGCGTCAGGCATAGACCCTTTGCTACCCTCTTACATGTCGTGGTGACAAAAGTTCTTCCACCTTCGGTCTGGCGATTGATTAAATCTAGGGGAAATCTAGTTTGTCTAGCGTGAACATTGCTGTTTAACTTAAGACTGTGCTCGTTGTCCATTACAAAGATCAGGGACCACGCAGGGGGTGGTGCTGGGGAGGGGCTTTCCAACTTTTTCGGATGGTAAAATATATATATATATATTTTTTTTTTACTTTAGTTACCCAGAGCTGTCACTTACCAAAAAACTTAATTACATTATTTTTTGTGAAACATCCGGACCTCTCAGGAAACACTGTCTCTTTCTGATTTAAATAAACAAATGTAAATAATAAATAAAGATCTTTATTGAAATATACTCTCAGACAGACGTGAGAAGTGTACAGTTCAATACTGATGAAAAAAAATCAATAATAATAAGATTATACTCTACTGTGCTGTACGATATTACATTTAAAACACTCGATACTAGAAAAGTCAATAGCTACACAAAGCCAAAAAGGCACCTATTTATGAAGCAGCGCTTAAGCGTTCAGTTCTGACTTGTGGTAAAATATAGCTGTGACCTCTCTCCCGAAGTGCGCGTGTCTTCTGTTGGGGAAGTAGATCATTCAGGCAATGATTTTGGGCTGTAACCTTGCTCCATAATCTGGTATCCTTAGTTCTTATTAGTTCCGCAACATGGTCGCTTATTTGTATAACCGTATTTGACTGCGCGCTTTTAGATTTCCCGTCATAGGCACAGGCCCAGACCTCAATGGCATACATAAGACACAATAAGGCTATCAAATAGTAAGTTAACTCTTGTGATGAACATCCGTAAAACTTACAAACTCTTAGAATATATAATCTAGAGCTAGCCTTAGTTATCATTTGATCAAAATGGGTATCCCAGGTGCATGGATGCTCGTTAAGTGTCACCCCTAATAGTTTAAGTTCATTCTTTCCTTTGATATCCGGTAAAGGTTTTGGGAGGGGCTTTTTGGTCCTCCCTCTAAGAATCATCTCCCAGGTCTTCTTAAGATTTAGCGTCATTCGATTCTCTGTAGCCCAGCACTGGATGTTATTAACCTCTGCTTGCGATTGATCAACGACGCCAGATCTAACAGGGACACTTAAGGTTATATCATCAGCGTGTATAGTACTTCACAAGAAGATTACTGCTTGGATTTGTCCGTTTCGTTTAATTTTTTGTGGGTCTCCTCCTACAGACACAACCAAATAGGGCAGTTTGTCGTTAGGTTTGTTCCTTAACAGACGATTAGATTTAAAAATTTATATTACTAGCGGCAGTTTTAGATGCATTTATAGCCATTTCAGAAATTGAAATTTGAAATTTTCCCTCCATAGTTTGCTCACACTTACGCGTTCGCATTAGCCCCCCCCCCCTACTTGAAAATTCGCTCCGCGGACCCTGAAAGATGTATTGATTTCTTGCCCATTTCACTGACTTTCTGCGCCAGAATAACCAATTTATATACCTAACGATCGTGGCCGAGAGTGGCCATCTGAAATCAAAACTGGGAAGTCGAAATGACTTTCCATTTTCCGTTTACAACTATACATTTCTTGGTTTTGAAGTTGCAACTTCAACAGTCTCTAAATGGAAAGTCATTTTCGACTTTTCGGTTTGATTTCACATGGCCACTCTTCCGCAACAGCTGTTAAAACGATAAATTACTGCTTTTGAGCCAATCCAAGTCGGCCACATGCAGCGCGGCGCACCCCAGTGGCGCATGCGCCGTTGATCTGTACCGCGAACCTCGAAAATATTATGTTTCCGAGATGAGATGTAAATTTTGTTTGAGCTTCAGAATTTTCTCCCAATATGAATGGGTATTCTCTATTAATAGTTTGCTGCTTGCCCCACTTTGTAAAGCCAGGAGGGTCTTATCCTTCGACTGAAGGGTGTTTTTGCGAGGTAAACATTACTTGTAGCTCTAAACTCGCGTTGTTTTGGCGCTGTCCCAGTTCCGATGCCGCGGAGAGATAGACTTGACCGGCGAAGTTTGACCCATGGATGCAGCTGCTTCTTATGCTCCGTTGATTTTGCCTTCTTTCGTTTCAAATCAATGGAACCTTAACTTAGTTTGCTGTTAACTTTCAAAAGTTGGAACAAGCTCGTTGTTATTATCATTTTGCTAAAGCGCAGACATGATTACTCTAAAACAATTACGCGATCCTCCAGAAATCGACTGTCAATGTTGAACTGGTAACAATTCATTTCTTCTGGTGCTTTTGTCGGTTATTGTTACATAATTATACCTTGTACGTCAATCCCAAGCTCATGGTTAAAACAAAATTACCAGCTATAACATGAGGTGTAGCGTTCTTTCGTCTATCCTGGAATACGTGTACTTTCGAGGAACTTGAGCCAATATAAAATACTACGAGCTTGGGTTTAAAATTAACACCTCTCTTGCAGATTAATAATTTCTGTCCACAAGCTTCAACTCAACTGTTAAGTGTAACGGAATATTTCAGAGCCGAGGAGTGCAAAATAAATTAACTTCGATTCGATTCTATTGTTTTTTTTTTTTTTTTTCAATGAAGTTATGATATTAATTTTTGTGTGATTTGAGTATTATATGCATGTATATGTATATGAACATGTATATGAACATGTATATGTATATGTATATGTATATGTATATGTATATGTATATGTATATATATATATATACATACACACAATTTTTCCTTTTTTCCTCAGTTTGTTAGATTCTATTGTTTTAATTGTATGTCGCCAAGAAGACCATCTCCTTCAATTCTTTAACCACAGCTGTCTTCTCTTCAATTCCAGCTGTTAAAATAGTGTCATACTCCATGTGTTCTTTGAATGTACTCATAGAGGGGCTGGGAAAATATTTTACAATTCAGCAAATGGTGAATGGCTCAGCATGCCGTATTTTAAACCTTGAAAGTAGAGTAAGAGTCCACTGCTTAATCTAGCTTCTGGACCTTAACTCACTTCTGAATGCTGATCCATTTACCGTTTGTTTTAAAAATCACCTACCTGCCAACCAGGCTGATTTAATCAGAATTCTCCCACTTTTTGAGTTTCAAAACCTAAAAAAAAGGACATTCTGATTTTCAAGTGGGGAAAAAAATGACTTTTTCTTTTGTAAAAAAATTGGAACTAGGTTGCTATTAATTTTTTCCATGAGTGTGCAGTAGATATGTACTAGACTTTGTAATTTTTCTATATTTGGAATGATAAATGGATCTGTGAAGGTATGTTTTGTTGAAGTTTTAAAAATTAATGCAAAAATCCTGGAGCATCCCGGACGCTGATCAGTGCTGGGGGTAGGGCACTATTTTTTAAGTAATGTTAAGAAACTTTTGCATTGGTCTACATGTTCATGGTTGTGGAACTTCATTATAAATAGCCTTATGTGATAAAATTTCAGCATCCCGTTTTCAAAATAAGGCAAGCAAAGTGGATTTTGTTGGTCCAGTAAACTGTGTCATTGTGTTGCCACAGTGAGAGGTTTTGTGGTAAAAATACTGTAAATAAATCTATGGACAGTGGTGCTTCCTTTGTTTCTGAGGTAAATTTCACAGTGGTGTGTGATCCTAAGTTGAGTTATTTTCCCAAACCAGTGACTATTTGAAGTTGCTCTAAAAACCATTTCGAGCCACCTCATGGTGATGTTCATTAGAAAGTGAGTTACTATACTTGTTGCATGTTTTGATAGGAAGTTACATGTATTGTCATCTTGCATTGATTTAGTTATCAGGAAAGCCTGAAGAATGTTGCTGTGATGTGGAGACTGTTGATCAAATAAACAAGGAGATTCATCCAGTCATATCTGAACTGGTCCAGAAAAATTTCTTCAGATTCTTCAGGGTATGTGTTTTGTATTATTTTTGGCATGGTTGTGGAAATCTTGGGCAGTAGCCATATTCATATTCTTGCCTCTTAAAGTGCTACTACAATCAAAAATCACTTTTTGTTTTTCTTCACATTTGGAAAGTACTTGTGCTGAATGATTGACATGCAAGATTTTAAATGCATTTCATTTCAAGAGGAAGACTATCTATTTTGACAGGAATTTTTTTATTTAACCGTCTGCCATTACTTGGTGCGGTTCCAACCGATAAGAGCCCTCAGAGGGCTGGATCAAGGAGAAAGTGATGTCATTTACTCACTAGCTTAAAAATGGAGTGTGTGAATGCAACTTAATTGTTTGGTTTTCACTCTAGGGGTCAATTGAGCACTTTTACATGTACAGCTCCACTGAGAACTAAGACTTTGACTTCTGTTGGTAGTGAAAACTAGCCCTTGAGAACATAGTTATATGAATTTGCATTTTTATCGTTGTCAGGTCAATCTAAACAAGCCATGTCCATTTTGGCCAGATGATGGTTCCTGTGCAATAAAAGATTGCTCAGTGGCTGCATGCAAAGAGGTCAGCTTGATCAATTAAAGATGTGCATGGTGCTGTGGAGATATTAGTGAGCTTAAGCAATGCAAGTGTTGGTGTCCCAGGCATTGTGAACAGCAACCAGAAGTTTGGTGTTTTGCCTGATGGAATGTTTCTGTCGAATACAACGTGTTTGAAAGCTTTTGTTTGAACTTCTGTCGCATGATGTTATCCAATCAGGGCACTGAGCAAAGGAGAGAAAAGATGAACTTCTGTGGCCAGTTGCTCGAAGCATGTTTAGTGCTAACCATTGGTTAAGGAGTGTCGAGACCAATAGGTTGTCATGGTATTTAATGCTGGTTAGCGCTAACCAAGCTTCGAGCAACTCAGCCCTGGTTGTTATTTTTGCTATGCATTCTTGTTGCTTTAGTTTGCAATTACATGACAGTGCACATTTTGCGCTTGAAAGACTTCTGTGCTCTCTTGTTTTAAAAAAAACAATCACTGTGATTTACCCTTATCAGGCATTCAGCAAAATATCCATACCTGTGCATGCTTGTCTAAGAACTCCTAAAAACAAATGCATTATGGCCTGAATAACACCTTGCGAGGACTTCGTGTGCATTTCTGAGTAAATTTTAGCTAGTGTCCCAGGGGGTAGGGAGGTGGTGACATCAACTGACTGCTATGGATCTTGGATGAGAATTTTATGACGCAAAACAGGATGGTACATGTAGTACAAAAGAACAGAAAGGAAAAGATGGCTGACGTGAAGGGGTGGTTTTCATGTTACTCTTATGAGTGGTATATTTCTGAGAATAAACAAGAATGACAACTCAAAACCTGTTGATTGACTTGGGTGGAGAAGAAGAAGTGCAACTTAGGGAATATAAAACATGACGTTTTATAGACGTACGTGTAAGTGGCCATTACAAGGCCACATGGACAAGTCACTTACTGCATTGCATCATGGGAATGTACTGTGTATGCTTGCATTAATTACATTAATTATCATATTTATCAACAAAACCCAAAAGCATTTTAAAAAGAAACATAATTATATATTTTGCAACAAGAAGGAAAAAGGAAGCACGAGCAGGTCGATCCACAATACAAAGGAAAGTTCCAATTGACAAGAGGCAGTTCTAGTCTAATTCTCAAGTACAGCCAAGGAGTTGAACCCTGGAGTACCCAGAACAACTCCAGCTAGTGGTAGAGTGGGACTTGAACCCTGGACCTTCATGCCTGTGTCAAGTCCAGCACCCTAGCCAGTCAGCTATGTTACCTTCCATAAATTGTTTGTTTCTTTGTTGTTTTTGTCATTCTAGGAAGAACTTCCTGAAGGCATGAAAGCTGAGGTGCGTAGATGTATATTGTCTCTGCTGTGAATGCTCCTATGTGACTGCTTATTTTGCACTTTGGTTCAGCTTCTAGTGAACTTAAACATTAATAATATTATTATCGTCGTCATCATTATTTAACCTCGATCTAACTTGCAACAGGGGCAACAGCAAGCTAATAGGAGTGTTAACCGTAAGAGCATTAGCCGTAAAACACAAACTGACAGAAAGGTATGGCCAAAACTTCATGTGATCTCCATTAATAAAGTGCCTGTGTTACCTACAGGATTTTTTTTCCTGGGTTTTGTTTCTGCATGTACACTAAAGTGAGACAGCTGTTCGAACATCCCATGTTCCTAGCATCCCACTCTGTTATGCTCCAAAATCACCATTTAAGGTGGCTCAAAAGGGTTTTCAGCTGAGTGCTCAAATGCATAAGCCACACATGCCCCACCTGCCTCTCGTTAGATGAAGAATCAAAAGTAGTACGATACTGGTATGCATGCAAAGTTGCTGATCTTGTCGTTTCAATGTTTCTTTGAGAAATGTGAATCTCTCAATGGCTGTACTTTCAACGGTTCTATTTCCGCTTCCACTCTCTAAATTTTTCCTCCTGAAGCCATACATTTTGAAAGTGACTGAGTGCTTGGTGGGTCTTGGTCCAAGTGGAGTTGTTACATTGCTTAGGCATGGTCTTATCTCTCAACTTTTTCAACAAGCCAAGCTTTTAAAGCCAGCTGTAGTGTGTTACTCTCTAGCTTATATTTGTGCCCTCTCCCTTTCCCCTTCCATTATGATACTATGCATAATTTCTTCCAGAGAAAACACTTCATAGCCAGCATCATAACTCAGCTAGTACCAAGACCCCTCTCTGGCCGCCCCAAGCACTCATTTAACTTCTTGATCATCGCACCGGTATCGCGGAATCGCGGAGGTCACAGGTTCGAATCCCGTTGAAGCCCTGATTTTTTCACGCTTCTCCTTTCCAATTGCTTAAATTGGAAAATTAACTGCGATGATCATTCTTCACTTTCTTTAATTTTGCATTATTATGTTTAGCTTTTGAGTGTGGAGCTAGCTCTTGTAATGTGGACTGACATACTCTTGTAAGGTGTTAAAATTATACATGTATGATCTGGTCACCTTGTTTTGACAGGGTGAAAATGATGAAACATGTCAATCAACAGACAACAATACTCTTTTGGGTGAAATTGATAATACTATAAGGTAAAGACGATGGAATTTAGGGACAGTTTAATGTTTTACTGACAACTACAGTACTTAATAGCAGTTACATGTATGTTAGAAGCCCCTTCAGTGTGAAAGTATTATTTTCAGTTTTCGGTCCCAATCCCTGTCAAAACTTGGCATCACTGAGTTGTTTTTCAACATCAGTGTATCCAGAATTACCTTTTCTTTTGGTGCACTCACCTAACACCTTGCGTGCCACTTTTCTGTTCTTACCAAGTTTTGACATAAAACAGACTCACAGCGCAATGCAACAGGTACAAAACACTGGACACTTGCCACAAACTATCGTTTGACCAATGCTGAAAGAAACCTAAACCTTCACTTATGCTAGCCTCTGTTCTAAAGACTATGGTCAGTTGGTATACTGCGGTGCTATAGCTCTAAGGTGGCATTATCTGCCACAGCTCTTGTAACAGACTCTGTTAAAATATCCTGCCCAGTGTTTTTGGGGTAATTATGTAGTTCTGCTATCTTTTCTGTTTTGCAGTGATGAAGATAAACATGCATTTGAAGCTTGGCAAGCTCATGATGATGCTGAAGATATATTTTGTGAACTAGATGGTACGTCACTATCAACGACAAAGATTTATGCAGCAATCAACCCCCCTTCCCCCCCCTTCCCATCTTACCCACACTGGGGCTTCTTACCCACACTGGGGCTTCTTACCCACACTGGGGCTTCTTACCCACACTGGGGCTTAACATTGAAATGTGCATTGATTGCTTACAATAGTTGTTTTGAATTATCTACACAGTGATTCCCTGTTTTGATTTGATTTGATTTTGTGCAGATGAGTCATCTTCAGGGATGGAATATGTAGATTTGTTACGCAACCCTGAAAAATTCACTGGCTATGCAGGATTCTCTGCTCGGAGAATTTGGGACAACATATACAAGGAGAACTGCTTCAAGTAAGCCAATATTTGTGTCATGATCAGTAAACTGCACTCAGTGTCAAAAATATTTCATTGTTTAAATTAATTTGTGTAGAACCGATGCATTATTTCGAGTGCAATTTGGAACAAATATCTATGAGGAGAATTTTTCAAAGACTAACAAAATTGCACGAGCCTGTAATTTGTGGTTTAAATTTACAAGTACTTTAATATTTATTCCAAATTGCACAAGAAAAATCGTGTGATATTACTAATTAATAATTTTATACAAAGTCATACAACATTTTTGAGGTACCTTCTCATGCATAATCATTCACTCTTGGCTAGCTCCGGCATGTACCCTTCGCTGTTTGTTTTGCAAACTGTGCGGCTCTCCCCCAGCGGCTTGTAATTTTCCATTTCATTGGGATTTCCTTTTCCAAAAAGCAGTGCCTTTGACAATGTTTTTGTTTTCAGAGCTATTTTTGAGCCCAGAAAGCCTATTCAAGGTGCCCACCAGTAATTCTCTTCACTAATTTCATGTTTCTGCACTGTTTGGGATACACTGACATGCTCTCAGCAAATAAAAATGGAGAAATTGTTGTATGTATAATTATTGTTAAGTGAAGAAAGTACTTAATGAGCATCAAATCCTTGACTGAAAAAATTTCATTTGAATTTACAGCAGCTTTTTTCTAGAGAGTTATAATTACTTTTGTGCGATGTACCGTACAGTTGATGTTATAAGTTATCTGGTTAATTAGTAAATCGTGCAACAGTGCAATTGAATTAAAAGTTGAACATCATGATCAAGTTCTATGATCATTTGCAGAAGCTTGTGCCAGTGTAGAAAACAGCCATTGACTGTCAGACTGCTGATCAAAATTGATCAAAATGGGCATCCTTGCTTAGTCAAGTCTTGTTTCCTTTGCTGGCCATCCACGGATTCCCCCCCCCCCCCCCCCCCNNCCCCCCCCCCCCCCCCAACCTCCCTACAATGCAATGGGTGTTAAACCACCCCTCGCCTCCCCCTCGTCACCCTAAACTGCAAGGGCTGTAAAATGAGAATTGCCAACAATGACTGTCTGTTTTCCAGGCCTATTTCCCCCTTTGGCAAGAATTATGGCATTGTAAATTCAAAGAATGTCGGTGGTAAGTCTGTAGTCCTTATCTTAATAAAAGGCTAAAAGCTTAACCTTGAATCAGCGGCTTTTCGTTTTTTGTTTTTTGTTTTTTTCTGGAATATCTGTATCTCGCTTGGCCTGTCGTAGGACTGATAATTAAAAAAATATATTCAAATAACTACAATTATTAGTATGAAAGCTAGGAGGTTGGCAAAACCCGTGACGGTTGAACATCCGTGACGGTCAAAATGGGTAAAACCCGTGACGGTACAGTCCGTGACATATACGTGACGGATCCGTGACAGACATAATCCGTGACGGCCTAGAGATAATCCGTGACGGATGAAGGCCAAATTCGCTTTAAAAACCTAAGTTTTCATTGAAAATCCGTGACGGCCTACCGATAATCCGTGACGGCCACGTGACAGATCCGTGACGCTTCCGTGATGGTTGTCACATTTTGACCGTCACGGATGTTGACCGTCACGGGTTTTACCAAGGCCCGATAGCTAAATGTATGTAGATATTGCGGTTGGGGATCATCAAAAAAATGAAGGATAGTTTAGTTTTGGATTTTGTTTGAAGGTTGAGAAAGGGCCATTGTTAATATCGCGTCATTGGAATTCCAGATTTTAGGTGCTAGGAATCTTATATTATATTTGCCTCAATAAATTATTAGTTCGTACTTTGGGGAGGTAGTAGGGCTTCTTCACAGCAGATCTGGAATTAAATCAATGAACCACGTGTTCTTTAGAAAAAGATAACGGGCGATTTTTAAATTTGTACATAGAAATTGCGGCTTGATTTTTGGCAAGATACAGAACTTGATGTGCCGTATTTATTTATTTGATTTATTTTTATTTGTTTATATATTTTGAGAAAGCGACAGATTTAAAATTACGCATTGGGTATCGTTCACCTAAAAGAAACGTAAAGTGGATGCAAGGCACAAGTTAGCACCTTAAGATCAATGTATATTCACTGCTTTAACAGAAATGTGCCTTGAGAAGAGAGTCTTCTACCGCATGATGTCAGGGCTTCATGCCAGCATCAATATCCATTTGTCTGCACTTTACTTGTTCAAAGGTTGGTCCGATTTAGTCGATCGTGCATCCTAGCGAGGGGGGAAAAGTCATGGACTTAGTACCTCATGCTACAGAAACCACCTTCTGTGCTCTGGCCGAGTGGGCGGCTTCGCGTTGTAGCCCAGGGCTGAGTTGTTCGATGCAAGTTTAGCTCTAACCCGGGTTAAATACCATGACGATTTAAAGGTTTTAATCGGACCCAACCTTAGGTTAGCGCTAACCGTGCTTCGACCAACTCGGTCCAGGGTTATGCACTAGTCATCGAGAAGAATCACGTGACACTACTTCTACTTCTACAATCAAACAACGCTTTAGCCCCAAGTTAGTATAAATTAAACTATTCCTCATTAAACATAAATACGTGTATAAATGTCCATGTGTCAAGCAAATACTTCCCAAACACCTGGCCCCAGTTGTTCGAAAGGTGGATAACACTATCCACCGCCGGGATAAATCGCTCTCCAGCGGATAAATGCTAGCAAATCCAATTGAGTTATCCAGTGGATAGTGATTTATCCGGTGGACAGCGCTATCCACCTTTCGAACAACTCGGCCCTGGAGGGAAGGCAAAATTCGCGTGTTTTGATAGCTTTACAATCCTTAGACGAAGTACGACTCCTTCACTGCTCCTTCCGCGGCTGGACTTAGCTATCTTTTTTTTTTTACCTTAAAAGAAGTGTTTTACAGCAGTGTAATCAGCGGTCCAGCGTTAGACATTGCGGAGTTCGCACCCAGACTGAGATTCAGATTGGTGAGACTACGATACAAGCCAATGCGACCGCTGCCTGCTGTTGGCGAACGTATTGAGGGGTTTAATTATGTTCCCAATGAACGTGCATGTGCGGGAGTGTAAAGAGACAAGACCCAAGGCTTTACTACAACGCCGACCCTTAACGAGAATTTTCAGTGCCTGCCCCATGTCGCGGCTTTTGCCAATAAGAGAAGCACGGCGAGAATTTGTGTCTTTACTAAGAAAATTGTAGTGTGTTTTTTCTGTTTACCAGGCAATGCTCTTGTGAAACCACGATGGGGCGTTAACCTTGAAGAGTTCCAAAGGCGATTTGACCCCGCTACTACGAATGGTGAAGGTACCCGGTGTCCCTTTCTATATATCTTACGCATTATTAAAGTGTATATTCCAGATTTGGTTTTATTTTCTCCGTCGAATCTTCGTGATTTTCTTCGATGAACACGGAAAAAATTCTTCATACCGATTTTTCTTACCCGCGTTTTAGCCCCTTAAAAACGTGAAATTTTACTTCCGATGGGGTACAAAACCGCGCCTATAAGAAGGCTGGGAATAGAGAAGCTTTGACGTCAATGCAAGATCGAAGCCTTAGCTAGCCTGTTCCAGGCGTTCAGTTAGCCTCCATTTCTCGTCGTTTTATTTTCGCCTCGCTCTGCTACTGCGCCCCGTTTACTAAATGGACGTCTGGAAAGGATTAAGTCTTAGCGGTTCTCTTGTATTGACGAAATTTTTTCCCGTGTTGTTCTTAGAGAATCTGTAATATTCCCACGCATTTTACCCCCACATTCTTTCACTTTTTACACGTTTTTACTTTACATCTGTATATAAGCCTTACGCGGAATATGTTTTCTTATCCCTGATGCTCGGATTTTTTATACGACTTTAACATCAATTTTACAGTAGTGTAAGGCCTCAATAGAACCTTTACCAGTTTCATTTAAAATGCTACTGAAGGACAACATCCAACGATTACTGAAATATTTAGTTGAGCAAATGACATGTACACTTTAAAGTGGTGTGGTGTTAGATGCCCGTCGTCGGAATTGGGGACTGGGGCACAAGTGGTAATAATAACAACATGATTACCTCAGTGATGGAATTACGCAATTGGATAATAGTTTCCTCCCTGAGGTATTTTCCTTGCGATACGTTTTTGTCGCAACCTTGTTAATAAATATGGAAATTCGCAGATTTATGATTGTTGGATGCAATCTCCTTTGGCCAGAGAATCCAGCAAACCAACATCACGCCAAAGCATTTTCTGTTGTCGTAATGTCGCCAAAGGAATGTACTTCTATGATTATCCGTCCATTCATTCATCACGGCAACATTTGAACCCACAAATGACCAGCTCCCAACATCAGTGGCTTCATAGCTCAGTTGGTTAGAGCGTCGCACCGGCATCGCGAGGTCACGGGTTCAAACCCCGTTGACTTCCTGAATTTTTCAGGCTTCTCTACGCAATTGCTAAAATTGCGTCCATAAGTGCGAGGATCGTAGCTTCATTTGAGAAAATTATTCATTAAAACCCAGTTCAAGACTTAACCCGAATGCAAAAGAGGTCAGTAATTAATAGTGTTCCCGAAACAATATACAAAACTAAAAACGCACAAATTTCCAGGATATTCCGATTATTATTGCTAAGGATTGGGGCAATCGGACTTGTCGGGGTGATTCAGAATTAACTAACGACAAAGGAAGACGTTTCCTACAATTTTACTCTCCTTCACCCTCGCTCTCTCAAACACCCTGTTACAGGTTTCAAACCAGTTGTTTTGCTGACGTCACTCAAAACACCGCCTACTCTACTTCCGCTATTTCCGGTCACCTTATTTCCAGGTCAACAGACTCTATCTGAGGTTTCTTTCACCACACCTATAGAGAAGAATTTTTCTGTGTCCATACTGAGATTTAGCCCCTATTGTTATCATGTGAAAAATTGCTTCAACCGTGAAATGCTTTTCTTGAACTTACGAAGTGGTTGAAATCGTCCGGTCAAGAAGCATCCCAGTTGTACCTATCACGATAAGAAACAAACTAAGAAACATAAGAAACAAACTTCTGCTTTTGTATGATATTTACACACTCGCTTGTTTTCACAAAACCTCGCCCGTTCGTTTTGTGAAAACATTTTGTTGCGTAAAGGTTAGCACTACCTTTGGAGTCACTTGAATTTTTCAAGTGCATATGAGGCAATTGCTTAAATTGTCCAGCAAGTGTGAGGATCATTTCGTCAGTTGACTACCTTTCTTCGAAGAAATTTTGTCGTTGTGGACTTGATCACGAAGTCTTAAACATAGCTTAGTTTTTCAGAGGCCGGTTAGCAGGGGTTTCAATAGAAGCCGGTTACCGGCGGTATACCGCCGCCTGCTTTGCCTCTCACCGCCGGCTAATTTGTCTTCATTTTCACTAAAAATCCTACTATAAACTTGTCAAACTGCCGCCTACAATGGGCTATCATGGACGGCTATTTCAAAAGTTATTGAAACCCCTGGGTTAGAGTTTCGCTAAGCTAGTTGTGTTGACCCCACAGGTCCAACATGGTTGAAGAATCTTTATTTTGCGTACACTGTGGTCCTAAGAGCAATCATCAAGGCAGCGCCGTTCTGGGAACAAGAACTGTTCTACACCGGAGACTACGAAGATGATTCGCAAGTGCAGAAACTTGTGCAAGTTCTTTTGGTAAAATCCAAGTAAGGACTTAGATCGTATTCGAAATTTGTTGTGCTACTCAACAGGCCATTCCCGAGTTCATGCCACCCTCTCTTTCAAAGCGAGTCTAAATGCGAAAGGTTTGTGCAACCTTGTCCCCAGGGTCTCTCTTCTTCCCTTCCTTGGGAAGAAGAGAGACCCTGGGGACGAGGTGGAGGTTTGTGATGATGATTACTTTTACCTTGCATATGAACGAAAACTCATTTGCATTAAAAAAAAAATACTTCGCACTTAGACTCACTTTGGAGAAGAGGCTGAGTTTAATTCGGAAATGGCCTATGTACCGATCGTCGGAGAAAGCGATATTTATTTATTTATTTTCCTGGTACGACAGCCCCTCGAGTGAGGATCGTTTGCTCCTACTAGAAGTCTTCTACTTTTATTTTCTGTCGGTAAGGGGATCGCTCGTTTGACTTAAGGTGAGATCGCGAGGCGCAAAGACCGACACAGTTGTACAAGGGGGGTTATGAATCAAATAGCCAATCAGAGGCCGATGCATCTCATTATAAGTTAAATGGACCAATGGACGCCAATGCCCGTGATTGGCGTGTTGACCTGTCTCCTTTACTACTCGAGAGGCTCGTTTTACTAGCATAAGGAAGAAAATTGACAGCAGAAAGGGAGTGAAAATGTCGTTGTCAAAACATTACGGCTTGCATTTATAGTCATGTTTCCATTGTGTTGTCCTTTTCAATACTTAATGTACATGCAATGTGATCATTTCGTTCTTCTTTCCAGAACGTGTCCCAGCACTTTTGATGAAAAACTGATGTTTAAGGAACCAACGAGTGCGCAGAGACTCAAGGTAAATGAAATAGAACTTGCAACCACCCCATGTATTAGTCATTAATCAAGGTGATCCTCGTTGCGTCAAATGTCAGCTGCTAAAGGATCTCCTTACGCTGACCAATCTCACTCTTCTCATTCTTATACTACTCGAGCAAATTTTCTTGCAGTTGTTGAGCTGCATCTCTCTTGTGAGGAACCAAGCAACAAAACAATTGACTACAGTACTCGTTTCCGTCCTTTTTACTTCGATCAGGTTCATCAAATGTATGCAATTTCTCTTCCTTGTTCCTTTGAAGAAACAGTATTGTTATGGAAAGTGTAAAATAATAGCCGAAATACCATTTGATTTTCATTCCTACTATGACAACGCCCCAGATATTGGTGGTAGCTTAATTTAACACGTGTCGGTACTGTAAATTCATTCGATCTCCTGAGAACACAACAGCATACGGGAGGTAGCAAAGGTCAACATAAGTTTATCATCTTCGTCATCATCATCACTATTATATTACCATCATTCACTGTCATCATCATCATCATTATCATCATTATTATTGTTATTTATTATTTATTATTTTTGAAGGAGCCATTGACATTGTTTAGCGTTTCTTAGCAGCCTTGTATAATAGGGTTTTAGTTTTGCCATTTGCCTTTCGCTTTTCTAGATAGTTTTGGATACTTTTAGATTTTATCACACTGTAAATCTTCGATTGTTATTATTATTCAGTTTATATGTGCAATTTTTAAACTAGACTTTTCTTATCATCCCGCTTTTAGTACTGTAGTCTTTTTAAATTTTTAATTAATAGTTACTAAATTTAGTGTAAGTATTTTCTTTGACTGTTGATCAATAAAATTGTTATTGGAAATTTATTATTTATTATTATTATTATTATTATTATTATTATTATTATCATCATCATTATTATCATTATTACTGTTGTTATTGTTATTTTGTAAACAAAGATGAATACAATAATCCCCGTGATACTGTCCCTTCTGTATGGCTTTTCAGGAAGAATTCAAGCTTCATTTTAGGAACGTTTCTCGCATCATGGACTGTGTTGGTTGTGACAAGTGTCGCCTCTGGGGCAAAGTTCAGGTACACAAACATTTAATAGCCATTCTTATCGCAGGTGGTGCAGGAAAACCCCGCCATGCAAGTTGCCAAAAAAGAACAACAACAACAACATCTAGACTTAGGCTTTGTCAAATCCGTTTTCGCCAGATTATGATCAATCATTTTCCTCGCTTCTCATTACCGCTGGCCCGGTGGCTTGGACGGTGGAGCACTGGAGTACAGTGTTGGACGAAACTATTTGATGGTTTACCCGGGACATTAGACTTCCTAGTCTTGTCGAAAAACATTTCGGGACGTTGAAGAACCCTTGTACTGTTCGGAAAGAGTTGAGAACGTTTCCCATGTGTCGTGGTTTGTCTAATGACCTTGTAAGATTCCCTGTCCTCTGGTTAACTAAAGCCTCGTTGGATGTATTTCCCTCTGAAACCGGCGCTTACAAGTCAAATAAAATAATTTGTTTACAGGTTCAAGGCTTGGGTACTGCGCTAAAAATTCTCTTCTCTGGTCGCGAATTCGACGAAGGAAAATTTCAGAAGAACAGCCAGTTTCAACTTAAGAGGATAGAGATCGTCAGTTTGTTTAACGCTTTCGGGAGGTGAGACGGCAATCAGTCATCATTGTCTCGTGCCTTTTTCAGTTGTTACCTTTGTCGCCGAAGAATGATTTTTGGGAGGTTAAAACTTCGACGAGAAACTTAATGCAAATTGCTAAACTAAAGGCGTGCAACTTGTCCCGGGACGTTTCCCGCGAGCGCCATTACGACTGAGAAAAATTGGACCAGACGTTGCCTAATGAAACATATCTTGCAACGGTTTCTGCAACTTGTCTCGCAACGATTTTGGCTGTTGCAAGGTATGTTGGTACGATGTGAAATGAATTTTACGGTGTCACATTGCCTTCAAAGTTCTCAAAAATAATATTGGTGTTTGAACTTTTTTCTTATGCATTGTTCACTCTTAGTTGTATTTCTTTCCGTAAGGTTATCCAGTAGCGTCAATTATTTACAGCAATTCAGATTAATGGAGCACGGGTAAGAGGCTCTTAACGAGAAGTATTATACAGCGGGGTGGGAGGGAATAATATACTGCAAGAAAAAAAGTTCACCAAGAACTCCGTCCAAGAGTCACAGCACAGGCAGCGCAGACTCACAATATGGCCTGTCTTAGTTACGTACCGATTTATAGGGTTGATATGGGAAAAAATGAAATAGCGTGAGCAAAACAAAACAAAACAAAAAACAAACAAAAAGAAGACAGCGTTATCTTAGCTCATTGAAATTCACTTACTTTTGCTTTATCTTGCGTCCTTATATCGGTTTGAGGCGTTCAGGGCTGGTTTTGCGACTCGCTCCAAACCTTCATTTTAATGAAGGTTAAAATGATAATGATTTTAATGAAGGTTCTTTTTATTGAAGGTTAGGATATCTAAGCACAGGCCATATTTTGAGTCTGGGCTGCCTGTGGTCACAGAAGTGGTCAGTCAAACAGAGGCTACTCGTAGTGTAAATTATTTCATGTTTATAAGTCATCTTTTCTACGCAAACACAAATACTGTAAATTAAGACAGCTAGCAGAAACATCAAACAGAACCAGGAGCCGATTAGTTGGAGCCTCCATATGTTCTTTACCCTTGAGTCAACCCTTTCCCGTTTAGATTTATTTTTAGAACAGCCATTCCCGCGAAACTGGGCTTCCACGCTTTCCGACATTTTTGTTTAGACGTGTGAAAGCATGTATGTGAATGAAGCATTGTCATAGCTCTGCTCTGATTGGTTATTACTAATAAGGTGACAAATGTTCCGCGAAAACTGTTTCTATAAATAAAACTAAACGGGATAGGGTTGACTCTGGGGGCTTGTACGGGAGATGGAGGCTCCAACTAATCGGTTCCTGACAGAACCTACAAAAATGTGACCCTCCTGTTTCTTTATATATATATAGAGAGAGGGGGGATCCCCTCTCTTACCATCCTAAAATACCCTTGAGCCCCCTCCCATAGTTTTTCCTTCTTTCCCCTGTCCCCTGTCTACATAAATCCAATGTATTCTGGCGGATTGTCAAAGGAGTTTAAAAAAATATATGAAAACTGATAAGTATATGCGCAGTCTAATCGAAAATGAGATAAGTTTGGCACCAATGGAACTTCTGGTCTCTGTAGTTTACCGACCATTTGACAAAGGGAGGAAAAGAGGCTTGGTACGTGTTTGTGGTGTTGGGTGGTCATTGCGCTAGACTCCAGATGGGACAACTCATTCTTGACTGAGTTTGAGTCAAGGTCTCAACCCATATGCGGGAAGTACTATTGTCTTTCTCTTAATTTTCCTCTCCAAACTCATGACGTGGAACTCTTCTTTTCCACAGGCACAGATAGCAGGCATGGCGCGGTGGACTGGTACTGACTGATTAACCTCTTGAGGAAAGTGTCCTGACACTTGTTTCCATCGCTCAAAATGACTTTGGACATATCCTGACAATTATATGATGTAATATTCCTTATCTTAAGCGACTAGCCCATCGTCGTTAGGGAAACGCCTTTAGTTGGGTAGAAAAACTGACAGAACAGAGCTCCAGTTAAGGAAGAAACTGCGCTTCTGAGCTCCGCGCTAATCTGCAGCATTTAGGTCTAAGCACCGATTTAAAAAAGGTTAGCTTTCAGTTATGAGCCCCTCCCAGGGGTTTTGGGGAACAAGGGAACATGACTAATTTAAACTGGGGAACAGGGGAACAAAGCTAAAATATCTCAGGGAACACAAACCATGTAAGGGATAAAAAGGCTGGGAAAAAGTTCGGAATTCATTTCGGGAACAAATTTTAAAAGGGAACAAGGAACTCCCCCTCCCCCCCCGGGAGTGGCTCAGTTGTTGTGATGGTACCCAAGGTTTGTTCAAATGCCTTAAAATATTAGCACTTTTCATCGGCTTGCCCCGTTAGGTTATTCGATGTCAGTATTGCCACGAAGCGAGAGATTCGAGTTCAACACGTTTACTCTTCTGAATTTTTTCGCTAACTTTATCTTAAGTGTGAGCTAGATTTTACTTCATGTAACTTGAAGTGCAAAGGAAGTGGTCAAATAGTTTTATGTTTGCATTGAAAATAACTTCTCGCTGCTGTAAAACTGTAGTGTTTGTAAATGGCGTTTAGGGGTAAACTACACTTTTAGAGGGCTACTCATTTGTTCTACGGTGGTTTGGTTGAATTTACTGTCAGCATACTTTAGCACGAAGCCATAAACCCGTGTTTGGTCGTCATATTGATGCAGTTAATGTATTTTGCTTCATTTGCATCATTTCCCCCAAATAATTTGTGGGATTG
>BLFK01001130.1:4200772-4223685 GCA_014634185.1 Astreopora myriophthalma | reverse complement strand
CAAGCCACTGGATGGTTGTGACAAGGAACTTTGGTGGTCATCAGTAAATTTCTTTGCTTTCCTTTTTTTTTGGGAGGGGGGCATTCACTTTTTTGTTTAAATTTGTATATTTATTATCATAAATATATTTAATAAAGTAAATACTACTTAGACATTAAGATTAAAAAAGGCAAGATTGCTGATGCTTGTAACCTTACACAATTTGCCATGTGCTTTATATAATCATAATGATAGATATAATCATATTACAATCATTATAAAAATGAAATTGAAGAAATACAACCAACCATTTTCTGCATATTCAAGTCTGACAGCATGAGCAAGTAGCCAATCCAACACACTTAGCTTCTTTGAGATGTCTACAGGACATTTCAAGTCATCTAAATACTAAAAACAAGACGCATTTATAAAGAAAAAGAAATTTGACTGTACTACATGATTTTAAGATGTTTGTGTTAGTACCTAAGAAAAGTGAGCATATAGTGAATACTGATGCACAGTTCAGGAAATGATCCAGAAATACTTCTCAGTAACAGAGTTGGAGGGCCATACTATAAGTTACAGCCTGCATATTTTCCACTTCCATTTATTGCAGGGTTCTCCCTAGCTTTCAGCACAACAGGTAAGGGACCTTTTCAAACCGGTAAAGCATTTGGTTAATGTTGGACATTCTGCAAAGGGTAAGCGACAATTTGAACGTTTGCAGGTGGTAATAAGTGCTCTTACAAGCGGTAAATTTTACCGGTTACCGCCTCATAAGGAGAACCCTGTTATTGTCTGAGAAAATTAGGTTAATAAGGGGTTTATTATAATCTTTGTCATTGATTTAATCAAACAGGAAAGCACACCTTACTATCGAATTGAAATTGTGAAATTGTGAAATTGTCCAATCATAGTGCACGGTCACGACATCTGGGAGATATCATTTCTGATAAAATCGCTGCGAAAAGTCCGCATGTCAGTTATGACAGAGGTACATAAATCTTTTACACAATCTTGCAAGGTTCCTGTGAGAATCTTACTCAGATAAAAGCTTGACAAGAAACTTCAAGCGACCCTTACTAACATCGTGATAGGATTTCCACTTGGGATACCAGTAGCACTACAATTAAACCACTGCAGACGGAGGTAATTAAAAAGAATTGTATCAACAGACCAAGTTACAAAAAAGGGGTTTGAAAATACCATTAAGATTTCACTTATCAGTAGCTATATCTCTGATTACAAAACCCATCAAATATAACAATTTTAATTCTTATTTTGTACAATGTTTATAAAACCAAGCCACGATATTAGTAGAGAATACCTTTCTTAATGTTTTCAGCCATCCACTGCTTTTTATGGCTCTAAGTTGTTCCCGGTCCTCAATTTTGTAAAGCCGTATTCTTTGATCTTCAAGCCAAACTACCAAGTTCCTCACCTCTTCTTCATCTAAATTGCAAAAGATGAAAAGAAAAAGGAAAGAAAACTACATCGCTTCATAATCTCCAAAGACTCTTGGAATATATAAAAATAATCACTATCAAGAAATGGTGCCAGGAAATATTTTCATACTTCCGCGATAGCACACTAGATTGGAAATTGAGAGGGTGGGGTCCCTAAAGCCGCTGAGGGGTATAGAAGGGAAATGGGCACCGGCAATGGGAACAGGCTCTCTGAGGGGCATCCTTGATGCAAAAATTTATTAGGTTAAAGAGAAAAGAGACAATTTTAAGAGGTTAAAGAGGAAAGTAAGGAGCTCTGGTCAATAGAAGAAGAAAGGTGGATGAAAGAGTGAAAGGGTACAAGAAAAACCCAAAACTATGTATAGGCCAATTTACACATGACTACAACTCTTGCTTACAATTGTCATGTGCAATTTCTTCAGCAAATGCTGCTCGTTCCACACAAAAAATCGAGTACAACTTTTGCCACTGAACAGACCGTGCTTAGAATAGTTATCGGGTTTCAAAACCCTACGACTTTTTTGGAATTGCACACAGAAGTCCTAGGTGAGTTTTCGCCTTGATTTACACACCACAATTTCAGTCATAAGTATGTTGTAAGCAAGTTGCATGAAACAGTTGTAGGGAAAAAAATCATACTGTGTAAATCGCCTTACATGGGAATATTCAGGAATCACAGCCTTACACTTGCAACATGAGAATAATATTATAGAATTGGAAGCTTAATTGCCTGAATGAATGTACCTCCTATTAATGATGATGAAAAGGTAAAGGATGAGAACGTGAAAGGAGTCCCATGGGAGTGTGCCTATAGCTGCATATAGGGCATTTTTGCGTGACCCCGTGAAATTCTAAAATCAAAGCTGTGTGGTTTTCTGAATTTTTACTCTACACCACATGGGAAACTACCTAGAATTAAGTCCTTTTCCCATTTTTAAGCCCTGTAGCATTTTTCGTTTGGAAAATACAGCATTTTGAATTTTCAAAATTTCACCTTGTGTGACACGAAGACAGTAGCCACGACAAAGCTATATGGTTAAAGAAACGGTCTCTCATTGTGATTTTAGCAAATTAAGCAGTAAAAGCAGCAGAAGACATGATTATGGTCATGTAGCTCAGCTCATGAGTGAAAAGAAAGCGCTGTTATCACAAACTGAGTTCCAGATGTTTTTGTTCATTTCCAGCTGTCATACTGGTGTCTTTCGGAGGAACACCAACATGGTGTCTCCATACAAGGCTCTGTAAAATTACGTGACATGTAATTTTGCAAATAACTCAGAGACAATGTACCACACAGACATGAGATCAACTTGGAAAAGTTGTTTATCTATTAGTCTTTTATAGCATTTCACGTTCTTGGCTTCTTTCATTGAACGGTTTCGGATTTTATTTTCTATTGCATGACAGTAAAAACGCTCTATTGACTCAGGGGCGATTCTGGATAATTTTTATATTTTAGACAATTCAAAAGAGTTAGCAGAATTAGTATCTCATGCCTAGAAACTAATGAATACTTGACAGCTGACAGCAGAAACTTAAGGACCATTAAGGAATGGTAATGATATCACTTCAAAGTAGCGACTTTTTTCTGTGACTTCAAAGCAATCGTTTGTGTCTCTATCTTCGTTCGCCGGACAATGGGCTTCAACCTAGCCTCGCTGTCAAAGACTGAATCGTTCCTCGTTGAACTAGGTGAATCAGCCACATGCTTATTAATAAGCGCGTATTCAAACGAAGGTGCTAAGTAGGCAACAAGTAAAAGAAAGAAAATACATTTTTTGGGCAGAACAATTACGCAACCGTGTTGACCACGTGTTAAGACTCTCGCACCAACATCTGCAATATTGCCACATGGCACTGCCCTCAAATAGGGTAAGCTAATTCACGTTTCATGAGTTTGTCCAAAAAGCATAATCTACCAGCTGTCTAGAGTAGTACTTACTGTTTACATCAAATCCCTCCGGATTATGATGTCCCAGAGCCTTAAGCTTTCGCCGGTACATTCCAAACCCGAAAATTCTTTATTAAAAAGTACAAAAAATGGGAAAATGTACCAGGTCGTCCCAGAGGGGGACTGGGAAATTATATCGCGGGCTCAAAGAAGTATCAAAATGGCGGACGCATTGTCTGCGTGAAAGTAAGTAATTATTGTTAATTTTCTGTTGTTTTAAGATTTGGAACAATCGCCTGTCTCTGACACACCGGCTGATAGAGTGTTTCCTTGATCAAATGTCAAAAGATGCATATTTGGAGAAATTTACTGTATCGCCTCACGGGCTCGCAAGCGTGTTCTGTTCATTTGTGCGAACGGTGTAACTTCAAGGATTCTCGCTCATTGAGAGAGCTTCACACAGAACGGGTGGCCTCATCTAAACTGTGGTTCGACTTGGACAAACTGAAATCAATGAACCGTCGAGATCTACAGAGACTGTGCAAGAAATGTGGTCTTAAAGCGAACAGCAAAACTACGAGACTCGTCGATAACCTGAAAGACTTTCACATTCAGCATGTCGCTGATGCATCCTCGATTCTTCACTATCCTTTCGTAGTTTCAAATAATATACCGTCACCTAGCCAATCGAATAGAAAGACATTTATAGCGAGCGGGTTTAACGCAGACAGGAATCTGAGCTTGTTTAGCCAAGTAGAATCCCCAAGTCATTGGATCAGTGGGGAGATGGGGAAACTTAAGAAGGCTGTTAAATCGAAGGGAATTATAACTAAAACCGTTGGGGAATACGAGGGTCTTAGTGAAGTTGACGCTAAAGAAGGTGGTACTATGCATAGCGGAGATACGTTCTTAACAAAAAACGCGAGTGTCTCAGCTATCTTAAATAGCACTTCCAACAAGTTATATATGATCAGCCGTTGGCAGAAGCAGCAAATAGAAAACATGGGTAAGAAGAAATTTGATGAGTACAGAAAAACATTGTCAAATAGCGGACTCCAATTCCACTCAAGTATAAATGACATCCTACAGGGCAAAGTTGATGAAAGTGGCCATTTTCCGACGTTGATTTCTGGCCTGATCAAAAGTGTAGCAAAAACAGAAATTTTGAAGGATCTCACAAAACACAAAGTACTAGCTACTGAAGAGTATGTAACACACTCTTCAATAGGTTACTCCGGTACATTTGATGCACTAGCTGTATACAAGGGAGTACCTTGTGTAATTGAGTGGAAAACATCACTGAAACACAAACCATCTCTCCAAAGCTGTTATGATGCTCCGTTGCAAGTTGTAGCTTATGCTGGTGCCATCAACTCTCACCCAGTTATGCGAATTCCTGTTACAAATTGTGTGATCATCATTGCTCACCATGATGGGTCAGAAGCAGACGTTCACTGGATGGACCTTCAACAATGTGAGGAATTTTGGAAAAGCTGGTTGCTCAAAGTTTTAGAGTTCAAAAACAATACTGAAGGTGTATCAGAGCAAAATGATTCAATGTGATTACTTCATTTTGTGAATTGTGTATTGTGTATTAACTACAGTCATAAGTGAATTACTACTGTAAAAGTATATCATTTTTGGATCAAAGACGAATAAACTTATTTTCCCAAAGTATTTATTCAGTCCAGCTGTAGCAAAACTTTATTTAGCATAGTGCATTCGTGTGGTGCCAAACTCAGTTGATAACTAAAGTTATTCTTATTATGGCTGGTGCTTCTAGCAGCCAATAAACAATTTTATCAAGTTCTTCAAGATTACCAAATTAAATTAAAAAACTAAAATAAAATTGCCAAAAACCGTTGACTGGGGAGGCTGACCATCCCCGTTGGCTAGGAACGATAAATCTCATAGCCAAAGCCTCGAGTTGATAGTGGAACCTTTTGGGCAAACCAAATTTTCAGTCTCTTGGACTCAAAATTGCCGGTTGTGTGTGTGTGTGTGTGTGCAGTCTCACAGATTGATTGGGTCCTCTGTTTTTGGCATTTCTTGAGTTGGTGAGTGAGAATCGAACGTGAGCCCGTCGATTTAATTCCTATGCAGCTGCCAGTTAGTGCTGCCATTTATTGGAGTAAAAAGGGCCCGTATGCCAAGCCTGACAAAATTTGTATGGGTCAGCAAAATTATGCAAAACGTGAGCCAAAATTATCAAGTTGATAGCAATGCCGGCTAAAGTACACCAGAAAATATTTGACGCAGCTCCCTTTGTGAAAGAAAATAACAACAAAAACAAAACAAAAATATCTTGGTAATGAAATATCAGACGGTGCTCTTTTCTGAGCAGGTTGGATAAATTGTTGTCTTGTTTTCACACAGATATAAAGTCATTTCGTTTTTTCTTTAAACTTAAAGTGAACTGAAATTCGATAACATTTAATTTCGTCACGCGACCTGCAATGGCTAGCAAACGTTCTCCGTTTGCCCCACATTTTTCGAATGCCAGTGTATGACCTTTTATCCCATGCCATAGAGAATAAAGCCAATCAGAAAGCTAGAAACCCGTTGCATATTCTGCGGTATGCAACGGGTAGTATTCCTCGCGGCCTACAAAGGCTTTTATACATTTAATGAGCAGTACCTATTTATATATTTTTATTCTTTTAATCAAATTATGTACTTTCAAGAAACGTTGCCATTCTGTTGAATATTTTTTAACTTAATTTATTTGCTGTTAAAGCATTGAAGATTGACGTTTTGTGCTAATTCAATGAGTGGCATGGGATAAATTAGTTATGCAAAGCTTTCTCGTGGTATACCGTGAATATCCCACTCGTATACACACTCGCCTAAAGGCTCGTGTGCATACTAAGAAAAATCAAGTCACTCGTGGGATATTTCACGGTATACCACTCGAAAGCATTGCATAACTAGTATATATTTGATAAATTAAAAAAGCGGGTAAGAACTTCATAATAATTAAGACCGCGTGAAAAGTGTTTCATGTTCCGCTGTTGATCGCACTGTTTATACAACCACGGAAAGACTTTTCAACAATTTGTCTCCAAGAGAGCTGCGGGAAAACGTAGTCTAAAGGAAGAAAAAACACAAGAAAGCAAAAAAAAACTGCTAAGTTTTTGTTGCTAAGTTTTAAAAGAACTAAAGATAGTATTACAGACAGTAAGACAAGCACATAACTCGAGAAACCTGTTAAGCGTTTGTTGATGGTGGTAAAAAAGGATCTCACTCTTCATTTTTTTTCCCTGTGAGTCTGACATTTTTCGCATCCGGAAGCTGCTTGTTAGGGCGGAACAAGGCCACTTTTAATTCCCTCCCTCTGTCACTTCTGCCCACTGAGTTTATTTTAATCCCTTTCGTGAGCGGAGACAGGTGCCTTCATCTGATTTCCGGACAGGTTTACTTTTCCATTTTAAGGCGTTTGTCACATTTTTCCTGCTTTTCAGAACGGTTCGTGTCGAGAATAAAGAACTTGTTTACCAATTCATTTGAAGTTCTAGATTGAGAATTGAGTTAGCTCTGCACCTGTAGAGCATACGGGACAAAAGAAAAAGAGCCGGCTAATTTAGCGGAAATGGGCACTTTGGAAAAGCACCAAATTAGTTGAAAGTCGTTATGGTCAGAGCATCCATGACAATTTGCTTGAACTACTAAGCTTAGTGAAGGTCTCCGTCGACGGTTCGCAGAAACTTTGACGATATTGTAGTTAGTTTGAACACCACCATTCAGCTAGATTTTTACGTAAGGTGCGGCTTCATACGACGTTTCGAAAGAACGATCGAGGCTAATCTCTGGGCGAAGAACTGAAGCACCGTTCCAAACGTTCTCAGTTAACCGAGCATATTCCTGCCAATTTATCTCAGTACAGGATATTTCATTTTGATATCGGCAGTTGCAAAATTCTCCCCACGCTTTCAAAGGTTGGGTGAATAGAACAAGTACACCAGCTTTAGTCTTTGTTACTTAACATGCTAACTTTTCAGTCCTGTGAGCCCGTAAGGTTAAATGAAACATAAAACGAGGAAAAATACTAATTGACCATTCCATTCATGGGGATTCTCAGGGAGGTCGAGACAAATTATATAAATAGACATAGAAGGTTTAAGAATCCCGACTGGTTAGAGCCACATCAGTTGGTTTGTCAACAGCGCAGTCAGGGTCTACACAAAACAACTCCAGTTAGTGCTTAAAAGAAAGTTAAGAACCGAAATCTATGTACACAGCAGTATTTAAAGCTTGTAGCTTGTGGGCCGTGTATAGAATGAAACAATTCAAATGACCACTAATAACAGTACAGCATTACTTAAACTTAACGGGAAGGAGTCAACCACTTCACTTATTTACAAAGCGTGAAGACATTGCCAGTGGACTGGCACCAACGGGATTTTTCTTGGATGGTCCCGAATTTCTCTCTACCAGTAGCTCTACGAATAGCCAACTTTTCAGTACTTTTCCAGAATCGTTTCTTTCTATACACGGCTTATAAGATTTAGTTTTTAGTTGACTATTTACAACTGCAAATTCTCATCCGAGCATGGTACTCAGTTCCTTCTACTGTGTTTGCATCAATACAAAATTGATCCCGGTGAACCGGGCCAAGAGGTCCAAAAAATGTGTATCGCGAAAATGACTTTTGCCGGTAATTCCACAGACAAGTTTAATTGAAAAAAAAAATGACCGAGACAACACGGATCCTTATGGCTTCGTATTGGGGTTCTGCAAACTTCGGCAGAGTTATAAAATCGTTTAAATTTAGCTCGATGTTCCAACCGGCCTGGTTAGTAAAGCTTTCGTGCCCCAGCTTTATTGCTAACTGCGCACTTGGCTCTTCGGTATTCCTCTCATCTGTCAGTATTCCGTTTGAAGGGTATGTAAAGCTACAGTCGAAGGAAAAGTTGAAGTCATCGAGGATCAAGCTGGGGATCTCTATACGAAGTTCCGAACTAACTAGTCATGGGCTTGTTACTACGCGCGGGTGTTTTTTTTTTTTTTTCCTACACAATCCTTGACAGAACGTTCTTCAAAACAAAATAAATAACTTGATTCACTCATCATTCAAAAAAATTAGCTGTCCCCCGTTGTAGAAGAAAACTCAACCAGTTAACTCTATGACAACAAAGTGATCAATAAAGCATCTGGCACTTGTCACGAATACTTGACGAAGTAAACGTTCGAAAGGATCAACATTTCGCCGACTACTTCCTTTGAAATGAGAACTGACAAAGACTTCAGGTTTCATTTTACTAAATTCAATAGTCAAAAGCGGATATCAAGGTTGAAACATCCAGATGTCGAAGAAAATCAATATATGTCTCGTATTTTGCAATGGATATACAAGGGTGTTGAGGCGCGTCCAGTCAACATGAGAATTCAGCTGGCAATTTTGCTGGTACTTTTGTTTTCTATCAGTTTTGCCTCAAGAAATGCCTATGAAAAGGAAATGCAGAGATGGTCTACAATTGATGTGAAGCGTGTGGTGCTAGGGCTACAGAGGGCAATGTCATTTTACGAGCAAAATGGCGATGGTTTGAATCTTGACGCTTACTTCGGTCTCCGAATAGCACAAGGTTTGTGATGCTCACCCAAAACGCAGCTAACAAGAGACCTGTCACTAAGTGACAACAATCACTAAAAGCTAGTGTAATTGCGATAGTAGAACTTAAGTGAATACAATTTTCAATTTTGAGCCTTTCCTCGTGCGCTGGGACAGTGCGCCGGAGCAAGTAAAAAGCGTTCGTACGTGTCAATGCCTGCTAGTGGGCTTCACACGAGGAAATCACCCGTTATAGATAAATCCACTGGCAAGACATTGTCGTTCGATCAGGTGTCTCCAGCGGCCCATTACCCGAAGCGTCCTTACGTATTGTACACTTGGGTCAGCCCTGTCCCTTATCGTACCCTGCGAGCAATGGATTCTCTTGTCTTATCCGTTTTGGTACCGAAAGAGAGAGAAAAACCATTGTGAGCAAGAGATCCGCCCAGTCCTGATTCAGGGATGAATAAAATAAGATAAAACTGGGAAAAAAACTAGTATAAACGAGTTTTTTGGTTCGCACAGGCGCACTTGAGCATAACGTGTGTGATAATGTGACGTGACGGGTGTCGTCAGCCGCGCATGGTCGACAGAGAAAGGGTCGCTCGTGCCTTGTTCGCAGTGGTTTCTCTCTCAGATTTCGTTAGCAAAGCGGATAAGAGAAGAGAATCCACTGCTTGCAGGGTAATCTGCGGGGGACTCTTGATTTTGTTGCGAAAGCTGGGCGTATAACACGAACTCGCAAGTGATAGCTCAGTTGGTGGAGCCAGCGTGCAGCGCAATAGCGCAGTCATGGCTTTCAGTCCCGTTTAAAGTGCAACTATGATGAACAAAACAAGTTCTGGTTTTTCTTCACGTTTCGAAAATACTTGTGTTAAATGCTCAGCAGGTGAAGTTTTATTAGTAATTTCGGGAGGAAGACTTCATTTTAACTGCAATTTTTTGAGTTAACGGTCAGCCATTACTTGGTGTGGTTCCGACCGACAAGCCCTCAGAGAGCTGGATCGATGAGAAAGTGACGTCATTTACTCACTAGCTTAAAAATGGAGCGTGTGATTGTGGCTGATTTAATATGCGGCAGAGGTTGACTAGCAATAGAGTTATTTCAGTAGAGTTATGACTTAGAGTTCCAAAATCCTAAATTTAGCATTCTGGAAAGCCAAAATTAAATGAACGACTTGACTCTTAAATCATGGTTTAGACCTAATCACTAAACTTTAAGCTAACCCTTCCAAAATCATGAATTCAGGATTTTGGCAGTCGTTAACTGTAACTCTAAGTCATAACTCTACTGAAATAACTCTATGAATAGCCGTCCCCTATGCGGCACGGGAGTCTTTGCTTTCAGATTGTCAAATCCCTGTTCTGCATACTAATTCAGCCGCATTCACACACTCACCTTCTCCTCGATCAAGCTCTCTGAAGGCTTATCGGCAGGAACCGCACCAACTAATGGCGGACCTTTAAATAAAAAATTCTTGTCAAAAGAAATAGTCTTCCTCTTGAAATAATTTCATAAAATCTAGCGTGTCGAGTATTCAGCACAAGTACTTTCGAAATGTGAAGAAAGCTGCATTTTTTCCAGCCTTTATTTTGCCACTGCCAAAGTTGCTGCGTAAGCTGCGATAATTACTTAACTTTCAAATCATTAATGATGTATCCGCAGTTCAAAAAAATGAAAATTTAGATCTTCTGTACCAAAGTCATCTTGTTTTAAGACTTTCATTGACGTTCGTGTGTCTATACCTGACCTTTAAAGGTCCCTTAAATCCTTTTGTTTTTTTCAAAGCCTCCAGAAAGTTATTTAGTTTCTCATCAAGTTGATGAAAAAAATCATATTCGTACGATTTTGCTCCATTTCCCATTGGGTTTTCAAATTCTGGAAGTACGTGCCATTTTGGTTCACTGCTGAGTTTTGAGAAGACTGGGTCCCAGTTTGGTCAGGGACCCAGGAAGCAGACTGGGAACCAACTTATGAAGAATCCACCTATGTCTTCCATAAGTCTTTCCTCCAACATTTACTCGGAATTTTTTTTTTTTTTTCATTTTCCAGTTTTTCTTCTTTTCATAGTTTTTCAACCGGTCTTCAACGATTCACTCGGCGTAAGCCAGCTTATAACTGTTCTCGTGCCCGGTCTACAGCGGCTAAGCGGGCCAGGAACCCGTTTCCGAAAAGTCTCGAGAAGTTTTCGGGCCCGAAAAGCAAGCGAATTTTCAAATTACAATCCGCTTATTCTGGAAAGCTGGTCTCTTAACATTTTTTTAAGACCAGAGAAACCAAAATATTGGCAAAGTTTCATGCCTTGATACGTTTCCCTTTCCGAAACACAGAGAGATTTATGTCACCCGAGTTTCGGGATCTTTGAGAAACTGGCCCCAGGTGGCCGTGAGGACTAGAGTGAATTGTTCGACAAGAAACCTAACCAGCCTCCCTGCGATATTGTTCAACTACGTGACATGTGACCATCTGCATCCAGGGTCGTTCCCTGGGATACCAGGCTACTCTTCACAATCTCCAATTTCATTGGATCAGTAAAGCACGTATCTCTACGGTTCTTATCGTAAAGCTAAATTTTTACAGCAGTTTTCGAAGCAAATTGATTTGTGTCGAAAGGCGGTCGAGTTGTCAAAATCGTACTGCTATCTCAAAGACAGTTCACAAAGTACAAGTGGTCAGATTATCCTTCCGTTAGGTTGATGAAAGAAATAGAAACGGGTAAATTGGCATTGGAAACTGCGACACGAATTGTTGTTGTCCGTAAAGCAGTTGTGCCGCCATTTTCGGATATTTTATTCCAAGCGGTATGCAGGGCATTTATCACCAGAACCTACAGTTGAATGGTCTGGCCCCCACAAGTCTCCTGTAGCTCATCGGTAGAGCATCCGAACTAGTAATCGGAAGGTCAGATGTTTCAATTATTTAAGCGAGACAAATTGCTTCAAAACTTTTAGCCTGTATGTCAAGCTGCACAGCAGTAACTTTATGCACGCTTTGCGGGCCTATTTGTTGCTGAGGACACTTTGTCTTTCACTTATGATGGCGTAGTTAGAGCTCATGCACAAAAGTGCAGTGGCCACAACAATGAAAAAAGACTGGTTATATCAATTATTTGGTAACCTTAAGGCCAACTAGATTACCTACTTTCTTTAATTCTTGCGGGAACTTTTTTTTTTGGAAAACTGAAATGATTTGAATTTTTTCGCAATCTCTATGTGATCATTTTCGTGACAAAAATAAAATAGCCCATGCTCTCGCTCGAAAGCCGATAAGCGCTAATCAAAGAGTTTGATTTGACAATTTAAGGTAACCTCCTTACGTTGCATCGAGAAGAACACGAGAGAACACGTTTTGGAACTGCTATAAACAAGCAACTCACTCGTCTCGTGGAGGGCGCCTCCCGTGTCACTTTAAATGCCTTGGCAATGCTGCGGGACTCTAGTCCACAGTATTACAACTTAGTTGGGTATGCTGTGTCCCAGCCTTGGCGGACAGTGAGACGTCATAACAGAGTAAACGTCAACCTGGTCACTGCGTTTAATGAAGGACAACTATCAGATGACATATTACGGAACTACGAATCGTGTTTAGCAAGACTCCTTGGTAGTCCTGTGTATGGGGGAAGGCCATGTGATGTCACTGAGGAATGCTGGGATTTAATGATTCGGCCGGGGGAGATTGGGTACGTGTTGACCCACCAAGCCCTTTATTTTATGTTTGGCGAGCAGAGAGGTGAGTATTACGATTACTTACATTTTACAGACATTAGAAGTTCGGGGAAATTATGACATGTTTTTTTGAGTGAACATGATTCTTGCGCATGCGTTTGTAGCGTCGTTATTACCTTGCTGTTGGCCAAATTTGCAAACAGTCGTCAATTATTATGACGTGAAGACGATCAGGAAGACGAGCGAGCGAGTGAGTGATTGATTGAGTGAGTGAGTGAGTGAGTGAGTGAGTACATTGAAGTTCCACTGAAGACTGACTGTAGCTCGATTGATTACTAGATTATTCATTGGCATTCCAACTTTTGGCCTCTTGTAATAATGTAATCTTGATTACAGGATGCCTGGCGACATTCTCAAAGAAGATGAAGTCTAAGCTTCAATCGATTTATGACAGAATGTGCTCCAATATCTACCACCAGCTGCTCCAGATTGAACAAATTCACCCAATGAAAAGAATTGACGCCGATTTAATGATGGAACAAACTGTGGTTTGTGGGTTGCTGGGATACCACGAATTTTTGACGCCGCAAAGATTGAGGACTGTCTTAAAGTGGCAGCAATCAAGTGGTTGCTATGGGGATCTAAAGAACGCAAGGAATACGACCAGACAGGATAGCGGGCACACGATGAGGAAACTGCTGATGAAGAAAGAATTACCAAGTAAATGAGTGACCTGTGGATGTGATTAATGCTAGAATGATCATTTGCATACGTGTGAACTGCAGACATGAATGTATATTGCGTAAATAGTATAGTAAAGTATAGTAATTATTGGCCGAAGGCGAGGTGAATATTGATATGGAATATTTACAAAGACGTAGTCCAGGTAAATATTCACCAATATTCATTGAGCTTGAGGAACAGAATAAAATAGAATAGAGTAGAGTAGAACAGAGTAGAATACAATAGAATAGAATAGAATAGATAATACGATTATATATTGTGTACATAATACAATGTACATTCATGGCTTCATAGCTTCATAGCTTCGTTGAGTTGGTGGAGGGGTTTGCAGCGCAGTCACACGATCTCGGGTTCCAGTCCGTAACTGCCACAGCTTGCGATGATCATTTGCCATTAAAAACAGAATTGAAGTTGACATGCCCTCCTTTACAAAAGTTGCTTCTTCCACCTCGTCACCTTCAGCAGGATGTGCGCTGTCTTGACTTTAATAATACCAACCTTTTCTTCGTAGCTCTTAACACCCCCCTTCCTCAAGAATTGAAGCCAAGAAATTCCACTCCACTGAAGTCATGCTGTGAGAGAACAACGGAACGTGCTTATGGGAGGATGCCACGCGACTGAAATTAAACAATCTTCAAATAATGTGATGTCTTCGTGTCGCGCATGTTGAGATAACCTACTCTGAGTAGAGTGGGGCGTTCAGACAACGAAGATCGAAGATCTGGAAAACGAAGACCCAAAAACAAATACCCACAGAAAAATAAAAGTAATAAAACATACATACAAACAAAATCATATATCAAACAGTGAATAGCAAAATACATAATTCATATTGACTAAAGCATATTGACTAGTTACCGCAGCTCAGCGGTCTTCGTTTTCCACATCGGCATCTGTTTTCGGAAGACGAATAGCCTCCGAATACACAATAATCGTTTGCCTTTGGCAAGCGAACTACAGGAAATTTATTTCCCAAAGGAAATAAGTGATTTTATGTGACAGCGACGTCCCGTCCCAGCTTCCGGTGGGGGCATTTCTGCCATCCGGGACTTAATTCGACAGCATTCCTTGTAAGGCATACAACGAAAACATGAGTCCTCTTTTGTTCGGTTCTCCAAGCAAATAAAGATCAATTTTCCCTCCCTCCTTTCTGTCATAGTGTATATGGCGGGTGTGCCCTCACCTTTGCTGGGAGTAAGTCTTTTGTATCAGGCTTTTCCCAAGTTACTATGCTGAATTTTAATGTCCACGCCCATCAGGGCTTGGCCAAAAACCCCACACCTATGGTTCAATTACTTTTGTCCCAGCGAACGGAGCTAGCCCAAAGCAACACCTCAGTTGCCAACAGTAGTTAGCTTTGAGTCAAGGAGCACGGAGCATAAATAATTATTCTTGCTTCACTTACTTTCTCGGTAGATGGCTGTGAGTCACACATAACAGGCGTTGGAACTGCGCTTCTCTCCGTTTACCTTCGATTCATACTTGAAGACGATTCACATCACATTTACTTTGATGTGGGTAAGATAGTCAGCAGAATTCATAAATTATGTTACAGGTGCAATCCGGTCTCAGGTAGAATGCCTTTTTACATAGGTTACAGACAATTAAAAAAATGTCGATTCATTCGTTGAAATGATCGATTCATTAATAATCTCAATCCTAATCCCAATACTAATACTAATACTATTAAATATTACTAATACTAATACTAATACTAATACTAATGCTAATGCTAATACTTGTTAATCGTATGCTATTTTTAGGTATTCGTCTCGTTACAAACTCATTTTAACGTTGAGTTAGCCCAGATATTTCGGTAGTTGTCTTCTAACCCTTATTATAAAGGGACCAATTAGTAGTTGTATATAATGCCAAATTTTGCGTCAGTTTTTCGTCCCAGTTTCTCAGTCCCTGTTCTTCTATTACTGACTTTCACACATTCGTTACGTTAAGAGTTATTAGTTATTAATACTCTGTGTTTTGCATTTACCTTCTACATAGTTTTGCATCTCACTGTTCTGTGTGTATTTCCCTTTCACAGCGAACCGCTCCATCTCCCGCGTGGCACTTCAAGTCTGAGTTGGGAGTGTTCGGACTAAAGCAACCCAATCCCGTACCCAGAGTCCTCAGGCTCTTTGATCAGCGCGTTGCCGCCAGGAGAGGCTCTGGGATAATGAAAAAAATTCGAATTTTTTGATTGGCTGTTACTTAACAACTTCTGAAGAGACCGTCCCAGATTTTGTGGGAAAATGGCGTCCATTATCCCAGAGTCTCTCCGGGCGCCCACCCGCTGACCAAAGAGCCCGAGGACTCTGGGTACGAGATTGAAAGCAACCAAATTCGTTTTATGTATCGCTCGCCTAAATTTTTTGTCCTACACAGCACAGCGTTGTAGTCCTAGCTATAACATCAGTTATCTGCGTATAAGAGAGAGTTATAAGTTTGGCGACACTGGCTAACACTAAAAGATCTGATGAAACTTTGTTAAACGATAACTTGGATAAATCATTTGCCGTAAAGATTAAACAGCTGATGTGGCTACCGACTTCCGGTCGTCGTCGTTGTTGTTTGTTTGTTTGTATTTTGCATCACGCGATTCCCCCGAGAGAATTGCACTTGATTTTCATTTTTGCTTTTTCTGTTGTTGGACCTTCTTAGAAAATAGTCGCTTTCAAACGGAAGCCTTGGCAGTAAGTGTTTGCAGTAGCCTTTGTAAGCCTTTATAATACACCTTTTTGAGTACATGTCCCTGTTGTTGTGGAAACTGCAGCCTCGGCGTACAACTATTGCACCCTTGAAAGTATTTCCACTCCCAATAGAGATTATATTTCCCCGGGGGGAAGGTACTTACCTGACGGGGAGATGTAGTTCTTCGAACTCCCACGGAGACTGATACGAGCAATACTTGTGCAGAGCGCGGCCGCTCGCGGTCTCTGTACCACAATTTAAAAGTTCAAGGCGTTCCTTGCTTCCTCTGAGAGAGTAGTGCGAAGGTCCCGAATGACAGTAACAGGGAGGGGAGGAACAGAAAACCGACACTGGTAGGGGAACAGTATTGCTCGTATCAGTCTCCGAGGGAGTTCGAAGAACTACATCTCCCCGTCAGGTAAGTACCTTCCCTCCGGGGAAATATAATTTCTTCCTCACCCCCCTCACGACACGACTGATACTCACAATACTTGTGCAGACTTTAAAGGGTTACTGACATGAGAAACCATAATCCTCAGCAGAAACCAGGCTAAATAGCCCTACATATATAACTGATACACGAAACTCTACATGAATGAAAACCTACATAAGGTTACAAAACAGAAAACTCTCTAGGAAAGTTGAAGTCCTCAATACATAGGACAGAAACCAGTCTAGATGTGCTCAGACACCCGATAAACACACTGATAACTAAACTAAGGGCCCACGGAGAAAACGTGGGTCACTTACTGAAAACGTATCTGTGTCCTTAAGATAAATTAAAACATGTTCCATGGTGCCAGTTACTCAGGTACAACTGTAAGTACTGCCCTTGCAAACTCCCCCCTGTCTGGTGACCTCAGGTAAAAGCGCTTGAATTTCTCTGACAAAGACCAATCCGCTGCTATCAGAATAGTATCCAAAGGGACACCCGCTCGTGCAGCTGCAGACGTGGATGCACTCCTAGTGGAGTGACCAGTAAAGTGGCAGGCAATCCCTGATAGCTGCATAGTTTTCCTCAGCCATCTGGACATAGTCTGAGTTGAGATGGGTTTAAACGGTCTGACAAATGAAATCAGGAGGCGAGAAGATTGCCCCCTGGTCTCCGTCCTGGATCGATACTCGTGTAAGGTTTTGACTAGGCAAATCTTAGGATTGTCTCGGAAGGCAGGCAGATAAATTTTCCTCGCCGGGTGACCAGGTCTTGACACCTTTGTGTGTTCAGCGAAAGCACGACCCGAAGAAGTCAAGGCGAGTAATGCTGCTAATTTCAGGGATAGCATTTTTGGTGTAAGGCCAGCAGGTGGATCCAGGGTTGCAAGAAACTCGAGCAAGCGCTTAACATCCCAGGTTGAACTCATCGAGGAGTTGGTGGCTTCATGCGAAAAATTCCCTTCATAAAACGAGACACCACTGGAAGGTCTCCAAGCTTAGTCTGACCCACAGGCAAATGTCCCTGTGAAATAGCAGACTTATAGACTGCCAGAGTTCTATATTCTAGGGCATGATTTGACACTGTCTCTGTCAAGAAGGTCAACACATCTGTGACCGGTGCTGAGAAGGGGCACAGGCCTCTGGAAGAACACCAATTGGACCATGCCCGCCAAGGACCCTGATAACGTTTCTTGGTTGACTGGGACCACGACGCTAGGAAGACATTAGTTACCTCTTCAGGGAAACCTGCCGCCCGGAAGGCGGACCCGATATCGGCCATACAGTCGGATTGAGAGACTGCCACAGCAGGTGATCTGCCTCTTGGTCGAAAGGCAGAAACAGCAGTGACTTCTCCTTGAGAAGTGGGTACGGTGTACCTGTCAGCATCAGTTGAATCTGAGCGTACCATGGTTGACCTGGCTAGTCTGGGGCTACTAGCAGGGCAGTTGCTTTGTCGCTTCTCATTTTCTGAAGAATTCGAGGTAGTAGCACCACTGGTGGGTGGATGAAACTCTTCCACTGGCTCCAGTCCAGTTGAAAGGCATCCACCGCTGAAGCACCGGGGTCGGGAAGTCGCGACACATAAAGAGGCAACTGATGGTGCGACGCAAATAAGTCTACCTCCGGAACATAGAAGTGATGTGCTGTGTCCTGAAAGACATCCTTCCGAAGCATCCACTCTGTGCGCATGTTGAATTCCCTCAAAGCTGCGTCTGCTTCCACATTCAAAACTCCCGATAAGTGACGGGCTGTCACCCATGAACCTCAGGTCAGCAGGAAGGACCACAGTTCCAAGGCCAGTAGGGACAGAGATGGTGTAAGGATGCATCGGTCCTAATGGAAAGGTCGAACGGAGGAGAAGTGATGTCCTGGCTGTTGCGATCGTGCGGAGATGAGGACACCCACCATCTCAGGTCCTCCAGGGAGGGTTGAGACAAGGATAGCTGACACCTTGGTCTCCATCCGACCTTTGGAGAAGCAGAGCCTGCTGGCGTTGCAGGGCTCTGTAATATAATGGTGCTACCCACAGTCCCGTCCGTGCAGCGTGGCTCATACGGCCCAAGAGTCTCGACAGTCTATCCAGAGATGTTGACTGGGACTCCAGCATTTCCTGGCCTGCTCCCTGTATCTGATTGATCTGTTCCTCTGGCAGGGCAACTGACATGCAAGTTGTCTCTAGAAGCGCACCTAGAAAGACTAAGCGACGAACTGGTTCCAGAGAGCATTTCTCCAGTTTCACTATGAAACCCAGGCTGGACAAAAGGCTCCGTACATAAAGGAAAATCTTGCTCAAGTAGATGACTGTTCGTATCCCTTCTGAACACAGTTTGGCAGCAAACGGACGGAGGATCCTGTTAAAGACTCGGGGAGCCAGGGAGAGGCCGAATGGGAGGCAACACAACTCGTAAATTGTTCCCTTGAACTGGAAACGAAGATATTTCCTCGACTATGGATGTATCGGGACTACATAGTCAGTAGGCGTCCGTGAGGTCGAGTTTCAACATATAGTCACCCTTGCGTAGAAGAGAGCGAGCAGTATGGAGCGCTTCCATTTTGAACTTCTCCTTTGGAAGAAATCTGTTTAGTGCTTTTAGGTTGATCACAAAGCGGAACTCTCCTGACCCCGGTCCTTTCTCCACTAGAAAGAGGGTTGAAATGAACTGTTGTGGGCAGGAATCCACCACTGAATGGGCACCCTTGGAGACTGAATTGCGTATGGATTTTAGAGACTGAATTGCGATTTTCCCTCGGAGTAACCACGCGATCTTAGCGTTTTCCCATCAGTTCTTCAGCGCGCTCACAATTATGGGGGACATCGTGAATAATAAGGGCTCTTGCACAGTGGGACATTTTTGGCATTTTTCAAAAGCGCGGCGTCGTAATCTAACTTATGACCATTGTACTCGACGTCTGTTGTTTCCATTCTTATTTTTTCAATGGCCAACGATGGGGAATCGTAGCTATTTGAACAACAAGTCTTATGACTTCATTTTGCTGTTACAAACACATTTTGAATGGTTTGCTTTACCGATTTATCAGCACACCAAGTTTACAACGACCCCTTACTAACGTAAACAGAAACCCAATCGTAATTAATCGTAAACTATAGCGGTTTGTACCTGGCAACGTCCTTTCGGAGGATACTTTTTCCGGTAAAGAAGGGAAACAGATCGAAAAATAAAAACTCTGCGAAATGCCATTTTGGCTCTATCAAGATTGTTTGCGGGACCAATACAACTTGAATAATCACGACCTTCCTGTGTTTTTTAAGATAAGAAGTCAAAAATGCTACTGACGTGTGCCCATGCAGTCCGTTTGTTACATTGTTATATTGTTTTCTACCAACAGTGCCAAAATGACCGGTATTCCTTTTCAGCATGTGGCCAACAAAACAAAGCATGTACTTACTGGATGTATTTATTAGCTCTCAGCTCTCGTTTATTAATTTGTTTTATTATATAAACACCAATGAAATACCAAGTAGCTTTCCTGCGAAACCTCATATCTTCACACGTGAAAATAACATGTTATCTTCACACGTGAAAAGATCACTGTTGCTATGGTTACACAATAAATCGCGCCTTTGAGAGCGGAAAAAAATAATATTGTTTACAACTGGCTTTTTTCTAAGGGCCATCATTTTAGACTTTATTACATTGCAATAAAAGGAATTTGTTTTTCGTCCACGCGAGGTTGGGCCATGTACTTCTTTCATGTTTAGTTATGACACGCTCTACTTTAAGACTATTTAAAATATTAAAGTGAAATGGTTTGGTATTTCATTGGTGTTTCACTTGTGTTGAAAAATATTTTTCAACACTCGAAGAGAAATGTCGTATCTCCGCGCGGCCATGTAATATCCTCTATATCTCCTTTACATTTAGTACATTTAGTGTTTGTCTTTGAAGAAAAAAATCATCGCAAAGTCTAGTTTTGGGGATCCTTGTGTTCTAGTTAATTCGTTTCTAATTAAATGTAAACATGGAGGCAGCAGGCTCTTGATCTTCTCGCTGCTTTTTGCCTGAGTATGCCGGCTTCGAGTCTGCGTACCACTCATGGATTCTCCGTTGGCGATCCGACAAACTCTAATGAGAAGCAGAATAAGAAGATAAAGCATTATTCCACTTGGATGAGTTAGTGCTGTAGCTGACACAAACCTGGCCGTAAGAACGTTAATAATAACAATAATAATAATAATAATAATAATAATAACAATAATAACCTTTAAACATGGTGCGTTTCCACAAAAAAGTGGTTTTCAGAACGGCCCTGAAATCGTTTTTCTGTGGGTGTGATAGGCGCTTACAAAGAAGTTAGAATCTACAGGGGTCAAGTCATTTTCGATGTTACAGTTATTTGTTTTTTTAAATAAGCGAGACATTTGTAAATAAGGGAGGAATTCACCATCAAAGAATGCTTCAAACAATTATTTTACTTTTGTTTTGTACAAAATGGATTATTAACAACAATGAAGACGACGGCAGGCTTTTATATAGAGATCTGATTGGTTGATCTTGGCGCAAAAAAAAATTTCCTGAAAAACTAATGTGTCAAGGTTAACTTTACTAATGTGTCGTCGTTTACCTTTACTTCACAAAGAATTCTAAAAGCGAGGTTAATTTGATTGTCTTATTTTGAACGCCAAATAGTCCCACAGAAGATCCATCGAGGATCTAACAGAATTGGTTACGCTGGGCGGAATGAATAGGCGAGAAAAATATTCAACCATAATTTTTGTATAGAAAATAGTAAAATAAAGAAAGGAGATTAGACAAGAACGTACCGTCCTCGCAAATCCTTTTCCTTTTTCAGGGCCATTGTGTTTGTCGTTATTACTTAAAAGGGCATTTACGGTTTCAAATACCAAGCAAGTTGTGATTGCCAGCCAGAAAAATAATATGGCAGTTTTCTTCTCCATTTGGTAACTTTCGGTAACATAAGCAGATGTGACGGCTTCTGTTTAATGGTGTATACTTCAGTCATAGGACGACCCCACCACATTTAAAGGCTTATTTTATCCATAATTCATTGCATTGGCAGGCCGTTTCGCGGTTTTTCTGAAGAACATTGAGGTATCTCTTACATCAAAACCCTTTTTCCACTTTTCCAAATGACTCTGTTCCGAACTTACGTCTTTTAACACTTCAAAGCACTTTATCCTCGAATTCAGTTATCTGTAACTGTACGTAGAAAATGTAAAATACCCCTATCCAAAGTGGCGGCCAAGCTGTCGGGAAATGACTTAAGAAGTCATAGAGCACCTGTTATATGGCAATCTACAAAGTTTCATCGATTCAGTCAGGTATTGCTTTTACTGAAAATTTTATATCAAACTGTGTGAAACAATGATCATTCCCGTCTGTTATAACCTAGATTTCGAGTTGAAATTTCGATCAGTCGCCATTTTGTAGGGTCTGTTTTCCACCGCACCATCGAAGTACAAGAGTTTAAGCGAGGAACCTAGCCGCATGCATTATTCATTCACTTTATTCGTGCGTGCGTGCCACATTCGATCTCTCTGAGAAATGGTTTTCGTTGCGACTCAAGCGTTCACAAAAATCTGATCATGGTTTGCGTTGATGAAAAGTTTTGTTTGAAGTTTTAATTGCGCTGTTTAAATGGACAGTTTCCGTCTCATTTTCGGAAAAAGATTTTTCTCTTCATCGTACGTCACTTGCTTCGCTCCCTCGCTCAGTTCTGTTGTTCCCAAATCTACTTTTTGTCACATCACTACACCGACGAGCATGTATAATTTAAAAAAAAAAAAAGCTAGTGAACGTCTGACAAGCTGAATGTAATAGAGTCTGGAGAAAAAGCTACTCAGCAATTAATAAGATTCTAAAGATTTTTCGGATGTTGCTAAGTGCATATAAGCTCCCACCCTTTTTTACCCACCTGTTTTGCTTTACAGAACAGCTAACAGAACAGAAATCGAACGTTTTGCTACTATGCTGTGGCGATATGGTGTTTGAGAGTAACTCAAAATCTTAGTCTGATTCTTTATTAGCACAAAAAAACGGAAGCAACTGAAAGACATTTGCTCAAGGACACAAAAAAAATGACGAATATTTCACTCTATACAGCTGGCATTTTTTTTTCTGAAAATGGGGTTGTTGATATGCTAATTTAACTCAAGCATTTTTAAAATCCCCTCTTTAACTAACGCTCTCTAAACTGTTAAATAAATGGAACAGTTTTTAAAATGACTTTTTAGCCAAGAACAAGAAAAAAAAAGACTATTCCTGTAGATGGACGGCAACGGAATCTACTTCAAATGTTGTAATTTTTTGTGATGTTTATTATTATTATTGTTGTTGTTGTTGTTGCTGTTGCTGTTGTTGTTGTGGCACAGCATTTATAGCTGGCAATGGAATAAAGATGCAACCTGTGAACTAAAGTGACATTGTCAATTTTGAAGCATCTTCCTGAGTATACGAGCAGTTCTGAAAGGCGTTGTTTTCTGGAAATGCTCCACTGTGGCGTTAATTAACCCCTA
>BLFK01001130.1:4193272-4195772 GCA_014634185.1 Astreopora myriophthalma | reverse complement strand
TTGATAGCCCTGGTTTTAAGCTGTGTGGCTTGTTATTTGTCAAGGTAGAGTTTCTTCAACAATCTGTATATACAATAAGTATTGATTTTCTCAAAAAAATTGGTGAAGATTAATACAGGGCATATTTATTGTACAGGAAATTGTGCATGATTGCCCAATCTTGGTAGGCTCTCCCCAAGCCTTGAGAGTGTTAATGTCTTTGCATCTGTTAAGGATAAACCAAGCAATATTGTAACCAAAGGGCTGCTGGTTGTAAGCATTCCCGACAATGAGAAAAACGGTTCATGTCGATCATGAAACCTGGAGTCTTTTTCAAAGTCTTGCACCTAAACTTAGTTCTTAAATTGTATTGACTTTAAGGGCATGTACAACTATTTGCTTGAACAAATCACAGACTTCTTAACCCTTTAACTCCCAGTAGTGCCAAGTATAGGTTTTACTCTGTCTAATGCCAGACGATTTTACTTGTCGCTGGGGGACCCCTCAGGGGTTAGTAAAGGATTAACAACCTCTCCATATGGTCAAAAACTATGTCTTCATTAACGGCACTGTTTGATGTGAAGGTCATTCTTTCTTATTTAGTATTTTTTATGACCGAGGTAGATATTTCATTCATTCTGTTCATTCGAGGCATTTTTTTAATCATGCGCTTGATCAAAGAGAGGGGTTTTAGTGTCCAGGCCACTGTCTTAGTTGGAAACATCTTTTTGATATTTTTAACCACTTGACCTCATTAATTGTTGGAGGAGCATGAGCAATTCCTTCATTGTTTTGAGTGGTAAAACAACCTAAGAGTATCTAGAAATCATGGTAATCAATAGAAATGCCTCATTGACAAAATATAATTATATTGTTTCAACAATTTTTTTGCACTATCATGAGGGATTTTGCCAAGTTTTGGAATTGTGTGATATTGTGTGGGTTTAACTGAATTGTGCACTCCTTCACCAGCGCATCTTGTCAGAAGCCCTGTCTTGTGTGATAGTCCACTGTGAGTTTGAACATTCTCAAATACAGCTGTGTGTATTTACCATACTGGGGCAAGCCTGCAAAAACAAGAACGGGTCATACATGTCCATTTGGCTTGTCAATGAACAATGGGGTTTAATCAATGGTTTTTCAATAACTTGTCGTAATCAAAGGAGAGAGAAAAAATAAAGAAAAATAAACAACTAACTTACATCGTTCAGGGTTCTCAAAAGCAGACCACATGGTCAAAACTGAGACAAAGGCTAAGGTGCAGGCCCAAGAAACTGTCCTAAATGAGTAACAAAAATAATATTGTGTGATGACCTAAACAAACGCAATGGTGCACTGAGGCCGCTACAGTAGCCTACTAAGCTCAGCTGGAAATGATGGACTAAAAATACATAAAATTAATTATTTGCAGTTGTCCTTCATTTTTGGTTTTTGGGAGAAGACAAGATGTTGACATGCAGTAAGAAAATTCATGTCAAAGGCTTTGCTTATTTTCTTCATAGGAGCCTTCCTGTCACTTATTAATGATGTACAAGATGGTCAACTAAGTTTGGAAGGCCATGTGCTGAACCAAGTGAAAGGACTTTACAACAAAGCATCCCTTGTTGGCCAAGATTCGTTGCCATATCTTAAAAAGGCAACACCTGAATACTTTAGGAAATTCAAAAAACAAGTGTCCAATCCTTGGATGAACTTTAAGCCATTTACTAATAAAGAGCTGCTAAAACGGCATTATGACCCTCAGGAAAAGCGAAATGTGATCAGTTTTGATGAGACACAAAGTGACAAATGCATGGTTGAGATAACGGGCACTGGAGCAAGCGTGGACGTAGGCCAACCATGCCAAGTGTCTGATGAGTGCTGGAGGTTAATCAGTAGCGAAGGAGCTCAGGGATACACCTTGACACATCAGGCTCTGTTTCTACTCCTTGGAGAAATACAAGGTATGCTTTGTAGTTAATAATGCTTTTTAGTTTATAATTCTTCTTCTTCTTCTTCTTCTTCTTCTTCTTCTTCTTCTTCTTCTTCTTCTTCTTCTTCTTCTTCTTCTTCTTCTTCTTCTTCTTCTTCTTCATCTTCATCTTCATCTTCTTCTTCTTCTTCTTCATCTTCTTCTTCATCTTCATCTTCTTCTTCATCTTCATCTTCATCTTCTTCATCATCTTCTTCTTCATCTTCATCTTCTTCTTCATCTTCATCTTCATCTTCATCTTCTTCATCATCATCATCATCATCATCATCATCATAATAATAATAAAAGAATGAAAAAATCACAGCGTCGTGTACGATGTAGTTCATGGAATGATGAATTATTTTAACTGAAATAACACAGGCTTACTCAGACTAACATCTTGAGTGGTTCTAGCATGAGTGGAATCTATGTTGACTTTTTTTGGATCATGGTCTATCACTTAGCTACAGGAGACATCATCATCCGGCACACTGCTGTGACTGAACTGTCTCCTGTAGATCAGTGCTAAGGCGTTGCAAGTGGAGGTTGGGTCGGGGGGGGGGGGGGGGG
>BLFK01001130.1:4169197-4189197 GCA_014634185.1 Astreopora myriophthalma | reverse complement strand
TCACCTTGTAGGCTGCACCCCAATGCTATTGAAACGCTTGAAGCAGTCAAACATGAATGGAGGACTTGAGCAAATTTACAATCGCATATGCTCTGACATGTATCCACAAATGACAGCAGTAGAACGATCAGGGCAGCCGATTCAGAATTCTGCTTTCAGTAGAGATCTTTACATGGAGCAAGCTATGGTATGTGGCTCCATTGGTTACCAAGATTTCTTGAGTCATGAGCGATTAAGGCAGATTCTGACTTGGCAGAGGAAAGATGGCTGCTTTAGTGAGCGGGAAGCAGACAGTGAAGAGAATGTTAATCAGGAGATTAATATTGATGACAGAAAGACAGGCAATACCAAAAAGGAACTGGATACTCCTTTTGATGACATTAGACAGAGCCTTGAAAATGAAGACTCCAAAATACTGAGGTTTGTATTGCACACTAGATAACTTTGTATAGATGTACAATTTCACAGGGTGCATTGTTTTGGGACTATTCTGTCTTTTATTAGGAATAAGGTTTTCCAAAAGAACATGTTGTAGCTGTAGCTGACATGCAGGAATGTTGATCATTTAATCAATAGCAGATCTACAAGTGGATGTACCAATAATGGTATTATTCCGTGTGTATCTTATAATAGAATCTCAAACCATTCGTAAACTCTTATAGTCAAGGTACGTCACACGTGACCAGTATTTTAAAAATTTGAATAGAGTATTCATGTATCTTCATGACAATTTTGAAAAAAAAAATACATAAATAAAGAAAGAAAACAAATTTTGTCAGTGATAAGACAACAGAGCCTCTGTTTTTATCATTTAGGAAACCACTGTCTCTGAACAGGAGGACGATGCGATCACTGTTGGTGGAGAAGAAACTTAATGGTATGTTGAGTGAAATACATAATTACTGTATTTCGTCATTCTTAATGTGCAAAAAATACAGTAAACTTATGTATAAGAACCAAGATTTTAAGAAGCTGTTAGCCTATTGATTTCCATTTAGACCCCCTTTAGATATTAAAGAACCTGTTTTAGCCTAAAATTGAAAAGCAGGTTCTTATTTTAACAAAATCGTAGAACCAAAACCAAAAATTCGTAAATCCAGGAAAATAAGCCCTGCAGTTCACACACATAATTATTGTTTTGTTCCCTTGATTTTACACCTGCGCCTGCGCTGCCACCTATCCCATAGTCAGGGTGGCCATCAGGGTGCTGCAGATGCCCTGGCAACCATACACTTGTACTTCTTTTTCTCTCGCTGTTCTCACACTCTGTTCTGTTTTACATATATCAAGCTTTGAATACATTGTGTAGTACATAGATTGTATTGTTAGCCAAAAGTACATAAAGGTTTGTATTTGCTTAGGGTGCAATTTTTTAGACTATTCTGGAATGAGAATAGATGGAAAGGTCAGTTTATGTGTTTCCTGTGGACTTATTGCATTTTCGGAATGAACGGAATACTGTTCCTGGAATTGGAATAGACATTATAGCCACCCCCCACCACCACCCAAAATGCACCCTAAAATTGCAGTCATTTGGAGAAAAATTATGCATTTCATGGGGAACAGACTGTTAATGACCAGTACTTGAGCGAAATATCTGAAAACTTTAACTGTTCATCAGTAGGCTGTAGGGTGCCCGAAAGGTACTAAATAAATAGACCACACCTGCCAGCATCGAGCAGGGTTTTTCTTAAGAAAATGATATGAACTAATTCCACAGTAAACACCATTTAACGGTATATAAGAACCTTTTCAGGCTAACTTGGAAAAACCTACTAGATTCTTATGCACAGGTTTTTACTGTATCATCAAATGAAGGGAAAATTAGGTACACGTTCCCTCTCTGTTCTCAACAGATGACTTCATTTATAGCAGTCATTTAATACAATGCAAGCTGCAACAGTCCTGGAAATTCCTGGCACTTTTTTTTTGCTCAGAATGTAGACCTGGTTCAAACGTCACATTTGACATGTGCCAAATGAAATACGCATTTGAGTCAGCTTGAATTAAAATCTGGACACTTGATTAAACATCTAATTTGTAATTATGATGAATTTAATTCACCACTGCACTAATCAAGTCAGTCACAGGTTCTGCAGTGCCAAGTTTAATCACTGATGTAGCAAATAAGAATATAAGACAAGCAAACTACTCTGAATTACGGTGATGAAAAGGTAATCCGAGACAGTCCCGGATTCTGGATTCCATGCCTTGAATTCCAGATTCCATGTACTGGATTCTGGATACCATATTCCAAAAGTGGTAGCATTCCAATTTTTGGCAAGATAACGGATTTCTAAAGCTGGATTCCGGAATCCAAAGAGCTCTCGTGATTCCACAAGTAAAAAAATAACTACATGATGGGAGATAAAACTGGCCAAGTTTCATCCTGCGGTGACTGGCTCCACGTGTCGAGTTTCATGCATATTATGCGTGTGTTAACTGACTGCAAGTCAATAGGAACTTATGTATAACGCTTTATCATAATTATGCATCTAATTCGGCACATCTAAAGCCCGCTGCACACTTGAGGAAAGAGCTGAGCAAAAATCCTCGCGAGGCGGTTAGCTCAGCCGTTTCCTCATGTGTGCAGTGAGATTTTGGTGAGATTTTCACCTCGCGAGGCCGTGAAACCAATATCAAACTCGTCAGATATTGGCCTCACGGCCTCGCGTGGCGAAAATAAGTTGACCGTACACTCGAGGAAACGGCTGGGCCAGCTGCCTCACGAGGCCTTTTGCTCAGCTCTTTCCTCAAGTGTGCCGCGGGCTTAACATACAGCGTTTGAATCAACTGTCGAACTGTAGTTGCATATTTGACTGATTCCATGGAATATTTTACTGAAGTTGTATGCAATTTAAATCTGTGAAATTTAATTGATTCTGAAAAATGAAGTTTGAATTTGGACTGCGGTGTACCACAGGGCTCGTGCCTTGGGCCATTGCTTTTCACGACTTATGCAAGCAAATTGTTTGATGTTATCAAGGTGAACCTTCCAACGGTTCACCGCTATGCTGATGACTCGCAGTTGTATGTGTCTTTCAGCCTAACTAACAAAAACACTCACTCTGGGTAATTTGAGGCTGTCACTGCCATTCAGCGCTGTGTGGATGATATACGTAATTGGATGACCAATGATAAGCTACTACTCAATGACGACAAAACAGAACTCCTATAATGATTGGTACCAAGCAACAACTAGCCAAGGTTAACATTGATCATATTTTAATTGGAGACTGTGTAATTAGACCAAAGGGGATAGTTAAGAACTTAGGGACCTGGTTAGACTCAACTTTTTCAATGAATTCACACGTAAATAACACTTGTTCCAATGTTTTTTATTACTTGTACATTATAAGAAGAATTAGGAAATATCTTTCTGGGCGGTCCACAGAGAGGCACATTCACACATTTGTTTCAAGTCGTGTTGAGTGTTGTAACAGCCTGCTCTATGGGCTGCCAGCCTACCAGCTTAATAAGCTGTATAGGGTCCAAAATGCTGCCGCTTGGTTAATTTTCCAGGAATCTAAATACTGCCATGTAAGACCGTTACTGTTACTAAATACTGCTATGTAAGACCGTTACCGTTGCTGAGCCCATGGCTCTTCATTATTATGATCAATGACCTCGACATCCCAGGTTTTGAATTATGGAAGTACGTCGATGATTCTACTATCTTGGAAGCAATACTCAAGGGTCAAGTGAGCAACATCCAGACCGCCGTCGACATCTTTGCCTCGCGTGCTGCCTCGGACAAGTTTCAATTGAACGAGACGAAGTGCAAGGAAATGAGGATCTGTTTTAGTACAAACGGAACCCCCGATTTCAACTCTATTGTCATTAATGACAAGCAAATTGAGGCTGTCTCACATGCTAAGATTCTGGGTGTGAATATTTCGAGCGATCTAAAATGGAACTGTCATATTTCGGAAGTTGTTAAGAAAGCTAGGAAACGCCTATTTTTTCTTTCTCAATTTAAGCGCGCAGGTCTAGGCCCTAATGAATTAGTACAGTTCTATCGGACCTGCATCCGTCCAATCACGGAATATGCCTGTCCAGTTTTTCATGACGGTCTACCTGTGTATCTTTCTCACGAGCTAGAGGCAGTGCAAAAGAGGGCAATGCGTATTATTTTCTCATGCTTTGTGTATGATGAACCGCTTGTTAAGGCAAGTCTTGTAACTCTGTCAGACCGAAGGCAGGCCCTAATGGACACATTGTTCAAGAAAATCTTAGATAACAAAGACAGCAAACTCAGGAATTTACTGCCCCCACAAAATGCATATTTTTTACCTTTTATTTTGTATAAGCGCTGCGGAAATAGCGAATATCGATATCGGCGCTATATAAGTTTTATTACTAGTATTACTACTATTATTATTATTATTATTATTATTATTATTATTATTATTATTATTATTATTATTATTATTAAACTGCGACGTCTGAACAAGGCCCTAGCGTAGCTGCCATTTTATGACAATCCAGTCCAAATGATTGGTTAACAGTGCGTGGCAGGAGCTGTTTAACCCCGTAATTACACAAAAAAAGACATGTAGAAACAGCTGTTTGTCTAACAGATAAAGGAGAGTATAATATTCTGAGACTGTTTTAAAGTGGTGGGGATAAAAATCTGGCCAAGTCAAGCGAAGCCCCTACCACCCCTCCATCCCGCAGTCCTTGCAGCAATGTGCAGAATGATAGTGACCGGTATATTTAATTGTTTGTTTGTTTGGTTTTTTTTGTTGTTGTTGTTGTTTTTTTCAGATGGTTGTCTCTCTCATTTGACTGGTGTAGCAGCTGGTTTACTGGGGGTATATCTGCGGTGGCTGCTACATTCTCAAGTTGAACTGCGAATCCAAAAAGGGGTAAACAACAGGAAATTACAAAATAACCAATTGGACACTGAACCAGATGTGTATGCAGATGAAACCTTTGGTGAGTTCATTGCACAAAAAGAGAGACAGCTGCAACAGCAGGAGAAAATGAAGCAAGAGCTATTCCAAAGAGCACATCTCAGGCAGATGCGCAGAGCAGCAATGCTGGACGACAGTGCACAAGAAGTACTGAGGAGGGAAGAGTCAGGGTTCTTTCCCTGGGGTACTGTGGCCGTTCTTTGTGTGTGTAGCGTATTTCTTGTTTTTTCCCTAGTCTGTATAAAGGGCATCAAAGGTGCACTTAACATAGTTGAAACTGTCGTAACTCGCTCTAAGAAAAGGGCACATGTCATTTAGAGAATCGGTGTAACCCAAATGATGTCTGGCAAAGGTTAAAGAGTATAGGAACCGTTGCTCCTTATGTTACCATGGGCTGGATCCTGGGATTTTTTATATAGTTTTAATGATTTTGTTAAATTCTCAACCTCGGATAATGCAATTCTAGCTTTCTCATTGGTTCACTGGATCTCGGTTATCAGCCCATCATACCTGCGTTTGACCTTATATGGAAATGAATGCAGCAGATGTCGCTCAGCATAAAATTGTTCGCGGGAAGCCACGTTTCGTCGAGAAATGAGAAATTACCAATGAGAAAGCTAGAATTGCATTATCCGAAGGTTGAGAATTTAATAAAACAATTATTCCATTCGCGCTTGTTGGATATGAGACTGGTTATAGCCAACTCCGCGCTACGCGCGTCGTTGGCTATTTACCATCTCATATCCAACGCGCGCTCTTGGAATAATTGCTAAATATACGAGCAGCCCTTAGTGGCTAAGCTACATTTTCTATCTATCAGTGGTACTTCAAATGACCTGAAAGACACTGAAGGGATCATGGATAGTGTCCGTATTAATGTGGTGTCCGTAGTAAACGGATTGTACAAATTAAGTCAAAAATAGAGTACACATTTTATTGGACGAAAATATCTAAAGATATAAAACAAAACATTAACATCAACAAACTGAACGTCTGTAACGTACAAAGTAGCCATTTTTTGGTTAGCGCTGTCGTCAATAGCATATTTTATGTCCCTTCACAAAAGATAAAGTTCATTAGAGAGAAAGTTGACAAAGAGTGTCCGTATTAGCGAGGTTAACTTCCGATGAGAATTAGTTGATGGGAAAGGAAAAAAGTGTCTGTTGTCCGTATTAACGGGTGTCCGTATTAAGCGGGTGTCCGTAAAGCGGGTTCAGCTGTACCTCGAACTCGGCCAAAGAGTAATCAAGCAATAGTCTTTTGAGGCCGGCTGGCTGCCATCTTTTAACCTTTGTGATAAGATACGTGCGAAATTTCTCAGGATTCTGAATATCAGCTTGTAGAAATGCAGTCAGGTATAAACAGGGTACAGAAAAAAAGGTAATTCAGTGCAGAAAATCATAACACTGTGAAAACTACACTGTACTCCCTTTTGGCTGGCTGCTTCGAAAACATGGTGTTTGGAGAACGAAATTGCCAAGGAAGTTCAAAATTATGAGCCGGAAGAGCTGAGCACTTTACTCCAGTAAATCAATGGTGAAATCAAAGCAAACAGGGCGAAGAGTTCCTGGACGGTGTATTTTATTTAAAGAAACCACAAATTACACTCACCTTACAGGCTTGTGTAATGTACTCTTGCCTATTGATTTCAAGTTATACTTGAAATCGTGTGATTGCCTGGATACGTGTTCGTCTTGCAAGATGCAAGCATGGATATTTTTGCCTTACCTTGGTCCTGACAGGTTCTACTGTTCTTCAGATTCCTCTGTTAAGGATTTTATCAAAGTATCTGCATCCTCTATGATGTAATGTGCATACTTTTCTTAGGTAATTATCTTATTGAGAGGTGAGTTTTTGTGACAGGAAATGTTAGTGATATTTGAGAGGAAAAAAATAGTTTCGAATCGTCAAAAATGGGCAGCTATTTATTTTTAATGGAAATTAAGGGGTATTTTGATGGTATGGAATCAGTAAATTAAGAAGGTTGCGAACTTCGGGTTTGGCAAAGATAATAAAGTTTGTGCAAATTCATGGGGCGCGTGAGGCTTTCTGTTTTGAGTAAGGTGGTCATTTCATTATTATATACCACAGGGTTCGCGTGCGCCTTGAAAGTCCTTGAGTTTCAAAACTAAAAATTCAAGACCTTGAAAGTCCTTTAAAATTGCATGAGGTGCTGGGCAGTCCTTGCAATTTGTTGCTCACGGCATCCAACCCAGATTTTCAAGTGGCTAATACGACGAAAATGTTTCTCGCAGAGAAGGAACGACACAAAGCAGTAAACAAGACTGGCAAAAAACCTATTCCATTGGTTTGATTTTGCGCTGCATCGAGTCCTTCAAAAATGAAAATTATATCCTTGAAAATTAAGTCCTCGAATTTTTTACCCCTAAAAGGGTACGAACCCTGTAACCAATAAACATTTAAAGTGAAAACGTTAATTTGTCAAGTTTTCTGTTGAAAAAAAGAGGGAAAACAAAAGGATATGCACGTCGATCTTGGATTTAGCTGGATTTACTGCTTGCGTCATATCATTTATGAGCAATACGGTAGAGATCACATCTTGTGACCTTATGTCTGTTAAGGCGTTCTTGGCTGGATTCACTCATAACCCGGTCAGAAGTGAATCAGTTGAATCAGTGTCCGTTTTATGAAGGTTATGAGCAAATTGCAAAACCAGCCCAGAGCGCTTCAAACATCGCAGTAAAAGGTAGTTTATTTTTTTAATTTATTTTGTTTTGTTCGCTATAACTAAAATAAGCAGGTTTTTTTTGTTGCATTACGTGATTCCGATATAAACCCTATAAATCATTATTTATCCCATGCCATAGAGAATACAGCCAATCAGAAAGCTAAACACCCGTTGCATATTCTGCGGTATGCAACGGGTAGTGTTCCAAGAAAACATCCCGGCATTCCTCGCGGCTACAAAGGCTTTTTTATACATTTAATGAGCAGTACCTATTTATATATTTTGATTTTTTTTAATCAAAATTATGTACTTTCAAGAAACGTTGCCATTCTGTTGAATATTTTTTAACTTAATTTATTTGCTGTAAAAGCATTGAAGAGTGACGGGATAAATTAGTTATGCAAAGCTTTCTCGTGCTATACCGTGAACATCGCACTCGTGACTTGATTTTCCTCTATATACACACTCGCCTAAAGGCTCGTGTGTACACTAAGAAAATCAAGTCACTCGTGGGATATTTCACGGTATACCACTCGAAAGCATTGCATAACTAGTATGTAACTGAACACTCAAATTATGAGTTTTGGCAGGCTGTGGAGAGCTTAATTTGAATGATGTCAGGTGCAACATTATTCAGCATTTCTTATGCAAAAAGAGTTAAACAGGGGAGTAAAACAAAAGAGAGGAAATGAAATGGGAGATTTTAATTAAGATGATTGAAACTTAAAGTCTTAAAATGTATATGAAGTAAAAATATGCATTTCATGCTTTATATCTGAAAGGCCTTTAAAACTGACAAAGGAAGGCACATTTTTATTGAGGGCAAGATTTATGTTTTTTGTATAACTGTTGACAACGCAGATAGTTTCAGCCTGAAGACATCATAAAACCAAGCCGGGTATCTCTGCAAGTACTGGGATGTTGCTATTTAAAAAACCTGCTTTTCCGGACCCCTTTCTACGATGGCCCAGTAGGGTCACAGTTCAGTTTTATTTTTTCACAGTCCACAGTCCAGTTTTAATTTTCACAGTCCAGTTTTAATTTTTCACAGTCCAGTTTTAATTTTTGACAGTCGAGTTTTATTTTTTGACAGTCGAGTTTTATTTTTTTGACAGTGCAGTTTTATTTTTTCACAGTCCAGTTTTATTTTTTGAGTAGTCACCAGATCTCCCTCGATGAAACCTTCTTCTCCTTCGCTGTACTCTGAAAGGGCTGGAATTTTAATTTCCCGCTTCTTGTTTGAACTGCTTTTGCCACATTCGGTTCAGAAGACCAGATAGTCGGTTGACGGTTCGCGATGAAAATGTAGAGCGACCCTTCTTCAATTTGGCCACTATTTTGTTGGCTAACAGATGACACTGTTTCTGATTCAATAGAATTGGAGCGCCTCAATTCCTCACGCACAGTTTGTCTTACGATAGCGTCCATCGTACAAAATGGCCGCCAACCAAACAACACGTGCAACACAATCGAGAGAGATCTGGTGACTACTCAAACGCCATCGTACCTTTCATACAACACTGACTGTATATTTTTCTTTCTTTGTGAAATGGACAAAAAATGAGCGCTGTACGTTTTATACAGTTCATATTAGAAAGAAACTGGAAGCGATAGTGCTGCTGTGGTACCAGTATAGTGGGTATACTTTTACATCTTTCATAACATGCATTTCTGGTGCCAAGTTTGAATACCTTCGCTGCTATAAGAGATAAGTAATATCTCAAAATACTGCTCCTATATTTCCAGAGATATTGATTTTGTGAGTTATCTCTATTCCGTATTTGTGATGTCATCATTTTTTTCAGTTGGGCCTAAACTTTGATGTCTCCTGGAACGAGAGAGGATATATAAAAAACGCCTATATTCGTCATCTTCAAACGCGTCATCTTGAAAATCCTTTCTACATATAATAAATTAATATATATATAATAGGAAAGCCGTTGTACAACGACGGTATTACACCCAACCTTCCCATCGTGCGCTGCGATCTTACTCCCGCCGAAAGACTAAGCGAAAATACTTTCGGCGGTATTTTCTGCCGGTTTTAGTGTTTCACACTCAGTACAATTTTTGCAAGCCTTTAACTATGATAACTTTATTTTAACTCGCATTCTTTGCATTTTCTTTCACGAATTTTAATCAATTAACATTTTAAGAGAGTTGAAATTTTGTGCATGTACTTTGCTCGGTCTTAAAGTTTCAAACTCAGTACGAATTTTGCAAGCATTTGACTATAATAACTTTATATGACATGCATTGTTTGTATTTGGTGTCATGAATTTTAGTTATAAACATTTTAAAAGAGTTTTAAAACATCAAGAAATGACGTCTGCGGATCCTACGCGCGCTCTGATTGGTCAAAAACCCATGTTTTATCAGAGTATAAAACATAGAAAAAGCGTGTTTTATTGTTTTTCGCCACATTACCTCTATATCATAAAGCAAATGAAGAAGCCTAAGCCGTGTATTACACTCCGGACATTTGAGAACACTCGAGAAATGTAGACAACACTCGCCTGCGGCTCGTGTTGTCCACATTTCCCTCGTGATCTCAAATGCCCATCGTGTTTTATCACAGTGTAATACACGGCTTAGGCTTCTTTATTTGTTAAGTAAACACAACTTGGCGCCTAGTGCTGAGTTGGCCGTATAATCATTTTATATCCAGCAAGCCCGAGTAGAATAATTGTTGAAAAAATAATTGTTTTGTTAAAAGAATGTTATCAGCTTGATTTATTGCTGACGCGTTCCTTCACCATATTAGGTACAGCGGGTATATGAACTGATAGCCTGTGTCCGGCGAGCCAATGAAAATGCTGGAAATCTGATAACCGTAGTTCAGTGCTTAGTAAGCACATTTGGCTTTTAAGAGACACCAAGTTAGAATTCAATATAACTTGGAAGATTTTAAACCAAGCAACGCCGTTTAATCCCGCTTCAAACCGTTGTAATTTGTGCCTGCGGGAAAAATTTTTCGTTATCTGTAGACCTGACCTCGCAACCTTGAACAAGCGCTATGAACTTGCGTCTTCCTGTAGACATTCAAACAAATTCCTTCTGAACAGATTGAAGCCTCCCATTGTCACAAGATAGTGTCTGTTTTCATATTCAAATTGTGCGCGCGCAAATTATAACATATCAGCGTACGTTGTAACGGACTTTCCCGTGGCGGTCTTATCTGATGAGTGCCGCACATGTTGTCGAATCTTCAGTTGATCAGACCACCAAGTTTTTGGCGTTGGGTCGTAACTTGACATTACATTGATTTTGTGCACGGTTGCTCAAGCGTGACAGGTGTGTAGTTTTGATGCAGCGGGACATTCCCTCCTGAACTGATTCGAATATGGAAAATGGTAGCAATAGATTTTAAAGAAGATCAGACGGACAGCGGTTGGAGTGAAAACAATCGGCTTAGTGGGGCTGCTCGTTCTCACGGGCGCAGAAACCAGATTTCGCCCAATGTTATCTAATGCTGACGATGTGAAAAGACCGTGGACCTGGGAGCCTCGCAAAGTGCAAAGTCATGTTCCGCAATATTTGCTTTTGGGGGCATAGTAGCTTAAGCGAATGCGTGCTTCCTACTGAGACATTCCCTCCTGGGCTGATACCCCCATCACCGGCAACCTCATAGACAGCTAATATAAGACGTTAAATATTTTGCTAGAATGCCTGCCAAGAGTCATTTTCGTGGTTAATGACGCCATATTGGTTTTGTGGGTGGCAAACGCGGCTGAAATTGCAATGAATTTGTGGATTTTTGCCCAACCTTGAACCGCTGAGGGAACGCCGCTACAAAGGGTCGTATTTCCAACATGTGCCGCTATTTTTAATACTTTTATTCATATCATTCGTCCAACAGACAATTTGGCCAGTAGAGGAGATACGAGGTCCGTAAATTTGAATTACAACGCGTCTAGGTTCGCGGCAATTATATTTACATTATTTTGATTAGACGGCATTGTATGAAATGTTATTTTACGGTCCTTGTATCCTTAATCTGTTGTTTACACTTCTTGCAAATAATATAAGTACATATGCCTTTTAAACGACGTTTTCGCTGTTAAATATGAGAATATGGCGTCAACCATGAAAAGGTCTATCACGCATAACAACTCAGATCTTTCCTGCCGCGTTGCCCAGCAACCTCTTCTAAATTGTTCGTTGTGAAGGCTAAGCGTCCCGACGTGCGCTATTTTTGTTCTACAGCTGTCGATATATATTAGGCCAGTACTTTCTGGGAGCTGGTTAGGCGCTAAAATTAAAAACAAAACAGCATCAGCAACAAACAGTTGTCTACTCCGCCGGGAACAGAGTTGAGCTTGAATATTTTAAACTGAGTGCATTACGGGCATAGCGGACACCCTCGGGAAGTCGCCATTTAATTCTTATACAACGCGAATTGTGGAAGGGAGTTTTCAGAGAAGAAACTGTTGGGATGAAACTAAATAGTTGAGATAATAGGCAAAAAGATTACGTTTGGTCCGATTGATTTTGACGGCATAAGCCTTCCAGTGTGAACGCAGCGTTTGTAATACCACCTTTCATTTTTTTTTACTTTCGCAAGTCAAAATCCCCATCGATCTAAAACAGGGCTAGTATTTTTGGTTGGTCTTTTTTTAATGTCATCGTGGATGTAACGCCACCTGAGGTCCTTCGAGTATTAACGTCGGTGGTTTTCACATGAGGAGCCGGAACACACGGTCCATTTGCAAGTGCAGCGATCTTAGAATACAACGAGAAATGGCCCTTTTCATCCGATCAGGGCACATTCCTAACTTCCTTTAAATGAATGAAGACCATTTAAAGAGATGTTTTTTATCAGCTAGAAGAATTTCATCTGTTCGGATTTCGTAGCTGAAAATTGAAGTGCCCGAAAATTTTGGGGAATAAAAAATTTCTAGTTGTAAGTTCCCTTCCACGAATTTCCCAGGGGATTAGTTTGCTTCCCGAAATTGCTAGCTGACCTTTCTGAGCGTCAAAAATTGCAAAAAGTAACCCTTCTGAAATCTGTGGCTTTTTGGCAATGTAGAATCCGAAAACCATGGACGGTTTAACTCTTCCGAACAGATATTTAACCGAAGCGTATCATTGGGTGACCCTCCCTTTTGGATTGAAAGTAGTTTTCTTGGTGACCTTAATCACGGGAGTTTTATATTTGTTATCAAATTACACTTAGCGCGTGGGCGACCTTGGTTGACCGGATGGCAAGGCTGCTGGTGCCTCGCCGACTCTCGTGAACGCCGGGTTCCAACGTTACGCTATCGTCGACATCGTCGTGTCGGACTCAATTAAATTAGGTTTGGACGTAAAGCTCGAACATGTAGTGCTGCCCGCTGTCTTTTTCGCTCCCATAATGTGTGATATCGGCGTTATTTACTAGCAGATTTGATTGCCTGAAATTCGACACAAGTTTAGCGCGCCGTTTGAACCAATTTTGCGTCAAATTCGCTAGCGCGACGTTGGCTCGGCAAGCTCGTCGACCTATACTGTGATAGATTCGCATATGACGACAAGTCCAGGATTTAGTCGACAGGACGACGTTTGAACCGGCCAAAGTGTTGGTCTCGTCGGTTCAGCCAAGTCCAGTTTGTGCGCTGCTCCTTCTATTTTGTTATTTGATTTTGAAATGATTTTTCTAATGACCCTTTCTTTTTCCTCCCGCAGAGAATTCATTTAATCCAATGAAAATTTGCTAATTGCTAATACAATTCAGTGCAGTCCATGGTACAATAGCTATCAGTTCCCACTGTCCACGGTGACGGTAAGTGGGGGACAAGGCATAAAACGCCACGATTTTCTTTGTTAAAACTGTCCCTTGTCACCATCTCTGCCCTAAAATGATTGTAACGTCTCAGTGATTTTACCCTCCTAGCGGATGTTTTTTAGCGTGTCGTCCATTTGCTTGTCCTTTTACCGATGTCTTTAACACTGCTGTACTCATTTACTCTATAAGGACAGCCGCAAACAGACAAGCAAATCGGAAACGACAAGATAAAAAAACCTCTCCTAGCTAGCAGAGTACATTTATTTATGTTAGGCAATGGAACATATGGTTGAAATTTTGAAGATAGTATGGGCTGAACAAAACAAGTTTTCAACAATTGCAGGAAAGCTTGGGTTGACTATTCAAGTTTTCATTCCCCTCAAAGGAAGAGTCTTGACATTTCTTGCCGATGATCTTACAAATCATCCCCCACCCCTTTTTTTTTCCTAGAAAATAGTGGTCACTTTCATTTCGTTGGACACTTGTTTGCTTGGGCAAGCTTTTTGGCTTTGTGCATATGAGCGAATTAGAATTAATTATTTCAATGATCCAAGCCAAGACTAAGCCGAAATGTGTCGGTTTAGCTATAAAACTGCAAGTTCAGAAAAATTCGTCCTTTATTTTTTTTGTTCTTTTTTTGTTTTCTTTTTCTTTGTAGCAAAAAAGGTGCTGACTGGACTCTCATTCAGTCACGAGTTTAATTGTGTGCAAAGTCACGAAGTCAGCCAATTTTGCAGGGCGTGAATCATCATTATTCTTAAGACAAACTGAAAGAAGAAAAGACAAACCAAACCAAACTCTCGGACCATAATTTCGGTTCAATTAGTAAATCCTAAGATGCTGTTTTCAGAATGGCTCTGTATTAGTCAGTCTGAGTATATGGGGCGGGGTACTTCACCGGTGACCACTCATGTAAATAACGTTTTAACGTAAGGGATAGTGGTGACCTTTGGATTCAGAAATTTCGTTTTTTTTTAATTCCCCTTAAAAAAATACCCCTTGCATGCGGGGGCACAATTCGCGATTTGAGCCGACATTTCTGGGCAAGAAATGACTTGCAGAACCATCCGTGGTGACATGAACATGGTTCAGAAACATGAATTACGTAAAGAAAACGGTGCAGTTACGCATGGGCGGTACTATCGTCACTCAAGACGAAAGTTCGTGAAAGGGGAATCCCCTAATAAATAAAGAATCATTCTTGTCATTCCAGCACGATTCAAACATTACGGGGAAAACAATGGGGAGTACGGGGTACCCCCAGGTTTTTTTCCCCAATTCATGACTAGTAGACCATCGCTGATTAGCCAATCTTAAGTGGTGCGTTTTTCTAAACCTCACGTTGATTGGCCAGTCTCTGTCACGTGGTAAATGAGGGAAATTTCCCTTCCCAATCGACGAGTGCTATATACTCGCTGATCCGCCATTGCTCATCTCTACCATCTACTTCAGGAGTGAGAAGGGTGTGAAAGTTTTGTACAGTTTATATCGGCCAAACGATTAAGTTATTTTAGTTTTGCTTCTTAAGGTTAGCGAGACCCAAGGTAGGAAAGTATCGCTGAAGGAATGGATTCACCGAAAAGGCAACGAAAACTCATCCCTCGCGGGGCTCAATCCAGCGCAGTTTTAAAACAGCATCTCTCTGTCGAGAGCAGAAATGGATGGAAGGCAGTGTTAGCTGACTCAGGTATCGATCAGTGTGATTCTGGGTTTGTAGATGATGAGGAACTTCGTTCTCGAAGCATGGAAATAGACAGTGTGAGTGAGATAAGGAGCGTAGAAGAGAAGACGCAAAATTTAACCATCGACGACCCCGAAACGAACGTAAGACATTCCTCTCCCGATTCATCGGAGAGGGTTTCGCAAAGCGAAGAACTTTATCTGAATTATGCTCAAAGGAACGATGCGAGATATTTACTGGCTCAAGATCATGTCAGACAACTTCTCTTCACACAAGATGACGACGGAGACACGTAAGTTGAAGTTTAATTCTTCTCTGAAATGGTCTTGTTTTGCGGGTCGAGTGACCTTTGCTAGCTCTTTCTACAGGAAACGTTTGTTTATTGCGTCTTGATTTATCATGTGATGATTTTTGAAAATTCTTATCATAAGCTTGAATTAAGCTTAAAATTCCCGAGAAAACCCGACGGATTGTATTTTCGTTTTTCTTGGAAGTGTTGGAAGTTTCATTATTAATGGCGGATACTGTGTTTTTGTGTTTATAGGGCCCTTCATCTGTCGATTGTCAACATGAGACCGATGGAAACGGACGCCATTATCTCGGTTGCGCCGTACAAAGAATTCTTGGATATCTACAACTACCTTAGACAGGTGAGGAATAAATCGAGGCCACAGATAAGCTTAAATTCTTTGGTGTTCTTCCACTACATTCGTGGACGTTGTATCGTTCCCTTCTCGCTGGTAAATGCTGTGTATTCACGCATTTTTACGGGCGAGGATCAAGGTTTTGTTCTAGAAAAGAAATGAAAGTAGACGAAATGTCTTTTGGTTTTGTAGACACCTCTTCATCTAGCAGCAATAACTCGACAGCCTGCTGCCTTACGCAGATTATTAGAAGCGGGAGCTTCACCGGACATTCCCGATCGAAATGGGCGAACAGCTTTGCATTTAGCCTGCGAACAAGGAGATTTCGACTGTGTGAAAGAAATGGTCAGGCCTCTACTGGAAAAAAGATGGAGTGAAGAAATAAAAGAGAAAGTCTATAACATGCTGCACGAAAGAGATTACCAAGGTTTGTGATAAGAAAGAAAGTATGGAATAGAGAGAGAGGGAGAGAGAGAGGGGGAGAGAGAGAGATGGAGGGAGAGATGGAGGGAGGGAGGTGGGGTTAACTTGTAAGCTGATATCACAACTTATTTATCAAAGTGGGGCGTTTCGGTCGATGACTTTGAAAACACGGGGTTTCCCCCCACAAGTTGAATTGAAAAGGAAACTGGACTGTGCTTTCTAAGCAGAAGTTTTGTCAATAATCTATTTCCCTTTCTGTGGCAATTGTTTTTGTGGGGGGTTTCCCCTTAAGTATTGAAAAGGAAATGATAAGACTTGTTTCCTAGCTGTCATGATTTATAATGTTTTTCCCTGTAGGCTGATGAAGTCTGATTAAGTGTTAAAATGTGTGTATAAAAATTATCAATTTGTTCATGGTATCGGCATTTCCACAGCCCTTTAACATCGTTCAAAGTTTCTCCTTCCTTTCTTTGCTTATAGTGTGTTTGCCGAGCTGCCAGACATAAGGAAATAGGCTGCGCTGCCTTGTTTTAGTGCCTTCTTTTTCTTACACTTTAGGACTCTGTTTTGTTCCTTTTTCCTTTGTTCTTTTATATACATATTTTTTTAAGAATCATCTCTTTATATTCTTGTTCCAAGTGTCTTGAACTGATGTCTAAAACTGGTGTCTACTTACATCCCCCCAAATACTAATTGTCCAGTGAACAGTGCAACTTCCTCTGTATGTATTTACATATTGTAGAACAAAACATATTGGGAACAAAACTCTGGTACTACTTCACAGCTTCTTTGAATTTTTTCAGTGGTCTTATTTGCATTGTTGCTTCCCTTTTCAGGTTTTGCAGCACTGCACAGTGCTGTGTTCAATAATAGCATGCAAATTGTGAATTATCTGGTGTCTCTAGGAGCTAATGTCAATGTACAGGTAATGTATTTCCCTATCATTTGGAACTGTTTTAGTGACAGACAATGTTCTCTCACTTCATTTTCAGCTTTTCTGTTGTAAATCAAAACACCATGCCTTTTTATTTGTGCTATAGAAATGGCCGGAAGTTCTTTCCTGTGATATTACTATTTGATGTTGAAATGATGAGAACATTTTGATAAGCAGATTTAAATCTTGCGATCAAAGTAAAATTCTTAACATTCAAGGGCGTCAATTAGCCTACCCAGAGTTTCAACCTCGGTCTGCCTACATACAGTACAATACATTGAACACATCAGATGAACTGTTTTTCCCTTTCTCATCTCACCTGTAATTCTAAGATGTTAGTGACTTGCCCTGACATGCAGTGGAAGTGCTTATGTGCAGTGGTATTAAATTATTTGCAAAACAATCAACCCATATTGATAATTGTCGCAGAATGGGTTTTTTTCAAGCTGCCTGACCTTTGATCAAGCCCTGCAAGACCAGACGAGACAAAGGGCTTACTGCATTGGTTTAAGACAATTTAGTCTGATTGACATTTAACCACATTTAGGACTTGGATCTTCACGAGAAAAGAGCAAAGTTGAATTTTTATTAAGTTCCATCTCTGCTTAATTTTTCTCAATCCCAATTTGCTATGATCTGTTTTTGCAGGATGGAAAAAGTGGGCGCTCTGCACTTCATCATGCAGTAGAAGCAGGCAACTTGTCTATGATCGGTTGCCTTTTGCTTGAGTGCCATGCTGATCCTGATGTGATGACGTTTGACGAAATCACGCCTCTGCACATTGCTGCTGGACGCAGCATGGAGTCAGTAGCAGCCTTGCTTCTAGCAGCAGGGGCTGACCCAAAACTGACAAACTGTGACGGCGAATCACCATTCGATGTTGCCAGCTTAGCTCAGGTGATTACTAAAGAAGCCCTTAATTTTACAAGGTTATGCCAGGTCGCTTTCAGGTGAAGAACAATAAATATTGTGCTAAGAAAGTTTTATAGGACAGTTGCAATAGTGAATCATCAAACTTTTGCTAAGCAACCTGAATAAAACATACTTTGTTTGTGTGATGGCAGTAATTATAATTTTGATGTCAAGGATAGATGCACATGTGTGTATGTCCTTGCCAGCTACATACACTGACAGAAATTTAGGATGGGATGCAGTGGCATAGATTTTCTGGCTTTCAACACATTGAACTTTGCCTTTTTGTTTTAAACTTATCAACCAACATTACCCTTGTGTAAAATAACAGTAACTGCCAAAAGTTACTGGCTGCTAAACCCTGATGCGCTACTGCACAAAAGTGGGATTTATGAAACCACTGTGATTATGTAATGCTGAGCTACGGAAAAAGTAGTCTTGAAACAACTTGAATCAGAGTTCCTAAGCCTTGATTATCATTGAAAAAAGGAAAATTGTAACCTATAAGATTGAAGGGCCTTATGCATAACCAACGAAGTGACTTTTTCAATTCGTATTCTCGTTAGGCACTTTTTACTGCTCAAAATTTGGCGGCAATTTGACAAAACAACCAAAACACACTTAAAATGGTTATGCATGGATACAACCCTTAAACTGTGTCACATGACAATGTTGAGAATGAATGGCCTCCATTGCAAGTCTTTTTCAGACTGCACCAACAAAGAAATTGTCACTGGTCGGCCAATTTTTGTTTCACCTTTTTGATTAATATATATATATTTTTTTTATCCTTTGCAGATCCGTGAGATGGTAAAATGCTAACTCCAAATCACAGGAGAAGTGTGAATTATCAACTGATAACTTATTTCCAAGTTTAGTTTTATTGCGTAAGCATAGTGTGAGTAAATTATACACTTGAAACAAACAAAAAGAAATCTTGTGTTGCAGTTTGCACCCTGCAATGTTGTCAGCAACATTGCAGGGTTACTCACTAAATTGACCTCGCTCCCAGTGTGGCTTCATAGCTCAATTGGTAGAGCATCGCACCGGTATCGCGGAGGTCACGGGTTCGAATCCCGTTGAAGTCCTGATTTTTTCAGGCTTCTCCTTTCCAATTGCTGAAATTGGAAAATTAACTGCGATGATCATTCTTCACTTTCATCTACAACCGCAGTTCACATATGAATCATTTCATATATACTTCATCATTGATTATATAATTAACAAGGCTCGTGGTCACATGATTGTTTTCTCTTTGTGGTAATAAAATTTAATGTAAACAAGGAAATGCAAAAGTAGTCTCAATGAGGGCTTTCCACTGTGTGTTGGAAAAATGAAATCACGGGGAACACATAAATGACTTTAAAGCTGAATTAGTTTGCCACGGTTTTCATTAATTTTTTAGGTAGAAGGGTACCAGATGTTGAGTAGCCAGGTACCCTATGTGAATTGATGCTGATATTTTCAATTTCTACCTAAATGAACTAAACTGCCTTCAAACTAGTTGGGTGCCAGTACTGGTCCGAGCTTCTAATACAAACCCTGTTTGCCAGTACTTGCCTCGCAATGGTGCTTTATTTTAAGTTGTAGGAAATTACACTACTACCTGAGAAATTTCTGCTATTTGATTTTCAGTTTTATTTGAAATACCTACATGTGAAAATTACAAATAGAGTGTGGTACATTCATTAATTTTCTTGGATATTGCTATAAACAAAAAAAAAGCCTGGCTTAATACATGATATTAATTTTGGTGTAACTTAAGTACCCTGCGCGTTATTTCAGTATTGTCTTCAAAGTGAGTCTAATGCGAAATCTTTCTTTTGGAAATCAGTTTTATTCATATGCAAAGGAAAACTAAATACCATCACAAAACTCTGGCACTTAGACTCGCTTTGAAAAAGAGGCTGATGTGAACTCGGAAATAGACTATTGGCCTCTCTGAAGACTACCACCGACATTCAAGAACGAGGTTAATCCTCACATTCAACACATTCGCAAAGGACACTCTTTTCTTTTTTTTTTTTTTTTTTTTTT